>SNQJ01S0123163.1:5633-26777 GCA_010110895.2 Picea sitchensis | reverse complement strand
GATACTGAAAAACCTTCATTTAGGCCCTCAAAATGGCCCCGGAAGTAAAAACTGCTAAAAATAGTAAATTGCCAAAAATGTCAAAAAATTGTTTTGAGCCAGTTGGAAAAGGTGGGTGGCCACCGATATCCATATGGATTAGGCTGCTACCAAATACACCACATATCCATAATCATACTGACTTAAGGGCATAGCCACCAAAGATACAATGTGGATCTATACTTCCATGACATGAGTTGATCGTAGCCACGAGGATTACACAATGGATCTATGAGGTGACAAAACATAGCCACAGACCAATAAAAATTGGATCTATGTGATATTATATATATCAATGTGCTCAAATGACCTCCTTTTGCAGCCTAGGTAAAGTAGATATCAGAGTGAACACTCAACCCAGGGTCTTCTTACTGATCTCGATGTGTACGAATCTAACCATGTGAATAGATGTTTTGATTTTGAACATGGTAGAAACCACTTGATTAATGGTCATTGAGGTAAAACTTTAACAAGTGTGAGGGAAATCACCAGTGATGTCAATGACTCCCAAGGTACCCTAGTAAAATCCAACGAATGTGAATAAATGAGTTGAAGTCGAACATTCGTGGAATCATTCGATCAGAGGTCAATGATGTAAACCTACTGTCGGAAGTGAGGAGACCTGTGACCCAATTGGATATTTGTGGCCAACCACCTTTTCTGTCTGGCTCAAAATAGTTTTCTGGCAATTTTGACAATTTACTATTTTTATCAGGTTTTAACTTCTGGGGCCATTTTGAGGGCCTAAATGAAGGTTTTTTTAGATCAAGGTTCTCAATGATATCTAAAGGCATATTTATCTCCAAAAATGAATCTCCTCGATGATACCTTTCCAATGAGCTATCATACGGCTAAAACGGAGATTGTATGCAAAAGTTACGACCCCGGGAAGTTGATGTACTGACTTACCCAAATGGGGCCCACATGACTTTTGGCACTTCATATCCTAGGGTTAGGTTTTTGGATGTCTAGGCTTTTGGGCATTCCTGTTTATTGTAAAAAGGCCTTTAGATCCTCATTTTAATCATCTTCTTGCGAATGCGAGTAGCCGTCACATCTCTTCTCAAAGATAAGCTGCTACCATTCTAGTGAGTCTTTCACTCTGTATTTTTACAGTCTCTGTACATTTCTTTCATTAATAGAAATCATGTATTACTGTATATCTATTTTTATGGTTTCATCTTTGATAGATTTCTGTTATATTATTGAATATCTATGATATCTCTGTGCATTTCTTTATTATATCTCCGATCTCATTTCGTACCGAAAATAATCTGGATCAACCTGTCATTGAGGCATGCAGGTAGCAAGATACTAACTGGTTTCTAATTCTAATTCTCAAATGATGCATTGAATTCAATAGGAAAAGACTCGTCGAAGGAGGGACTTCATGCATCCCCCATCAACAACAGAAAACTGACATAGATATGTAATATGGTGAATCAAATGAGTATGGAATTACATGGATAATGAAACTGGACATCTGTGATGGTTGACTCTCGAGGCGGATACTTCCCTTGAACACTGAGGCACAAACATCAGAAACATGACATGGACCAAAACATGATGCAGTGGATAATATAAATTTTTTTGGGTGACCCAAAGGAGTAAATAAAATCAAAGGATTGGTTCAGTGCAGAGGTATCATGGGTTAAAATGTATGTGAATATAATGTGTTTTGTTCAAGGGTGACTACAAGAGTGACCTGTGATGTTTCCTGAAAAGTGGCTTAGCTTGCTTCCTTCAATTTCCCCCCAATCTAGATAGATGAGTACCTCTTTTTATTTTTACGAGATCGAGAAGGATAACACACGTTCGATATAACTTACCTTTGGTAAGTTCCTCTTATTTTTTTTAACGAACCAGAAGAAGTAAGGGTTTGGTCCCATATGGGCCCTTCAATGTATAATTTTTAACGAGTCCAGAGAAGGAAAACTCGATGGTTTTTCATGTTTAAAGAGTCTGAAAATAACTTAAAGATGACTCCAGGGTTGTTCTTTTTCGTAATATTAGTCTCTAAAGTTCGAAAAATAGATAAACTACCACTTAGGAGACACCCTTTCAAAGATTTTTTAAAGGAGTGTGAAAGGAAGAAAGATCACTCGATAATCTTTTCATGTATAGAGAGTCTGAAAAGAGCTTATAGGAGACTTCGGGAGGGTTCCTTTTTCGTATATCCTTATGAGTCCGAAAAAGACATAAAAGTATACTCGGTTACGTTCTCATATTTTTTTGAGTGTGAGAAGAATCTAAGACCATGCTCGTTAGTGTGAAAAGGTTAAACAGAACAATATCGCCTCAAAACCTGCAAGTGATGACAAATCTGCATTTCAAGGTATTAGTGACATCTCCAAAAATGATTTTAAAACCCAAAATAGACTATAGGTTAGAAAAAATGAAGTCTATATCAATGAAATAGGATTAAAAAATGTTTTTACCATTTCATTTGTGCCAAAATATTCTAGCAGTGGTAAATTTGACTTTGGAGAGTGATTTTGAAGTTATTGGCATCGAAGCTATGATCAACCGTTTTCACTTCCATCCAGGTTAGGTTGGTCTTTAACTCTTTCCAATCATTTTGTATGGTTTAAAATTTCACTTTAGGTAGGTTTTTGTTTCATCTTGGGCACCCTAGGAAGCCCTAGGCACCGAACTAGATCGACGCTCCCTCAAAGGGATGAGGTGAGCACTGACCGTGTTTTTGGTGCCCTGGTATGTACTCTAGGGGAGAACTACCGCTTTGTGTATGCATTTAATGGATCACCAATGCAGAATGATAAAATAAATTAATATTTAAGCTAAAAATACCCAAAAATTTTCTATGATGAGATGATTAATGGCTCTTAATTGAATGTTCTTGCAGTTTGCATTGATAAAAGCCACGAGTGAGTGGAAGGAGCATGAGCACAAGCTTGAAGACATAGACACATTGCAAAACCCCCAAAGAAATAGGTATAGAAGAATATTTTCCTCAGGCCTTTCAAGAAGTTTCCTATGATGTGTTTTCACCTGTGATTGAAGAGAAGTATGATAGACATGTATTTGAACTTACATATTTTGAGGATATTCCTATTTATGATGAGTATAAAAATGAGTATGCAGATATTATTTCTTTTCAGCAAACATAAACCATTATGCAAGAGGAGTTTGATTTTTTTTCTCAAACCATTACTTACAATGATCATTCTTTGTTTGATGATTATGAGGAAAATAATATGAAAGACCATAAGCAGATAATTGTTTATTTTATAGAGATTTTGAGCATCGACTATATGATAGTCACAGACTATATTATTTGAATGGAAAAGCAGATATGATGGTTCATGTACAAGATGCAGTATTACCAACAGAGGATACTCAGAAATCATCTTGTTTTTAACTAAAGCATGGGGAGGATAACAATGTTATTCATGTAGTGGATTCAACACAGTGGCAATCTTAACCCTTAGATCATATGGAAATGTCTTGTCATGAGTTTCATGATCTGATAAAAGATTGGATAGAGTCCTTGTTATCCAAAACTCTAAGAGCTACAAGTTTTGGCATGCTACATGTTTTCAATATTAGGTACTAGTTGTTCATTGAAATTTTATTATACCTACTATTTTCTGTTGGAGTTACTTCACACACACTTAGGATTTATTTTTCCTAGGGTTTTTCCTTGTTTATTAGTTATAATTAGTCATTATATAGTCTCCTATATTTTAGGGGATAATATTCCACCTGGAGAATATTCTCTTCAGTTGACACTTCAGTTTGACTAGTTGAGTTGAGTCTAGATGTTGCATTGGTTTTCTTACCATGCAACATTGTGATCATCACCATGCTAATGCACAATTTCTTTGGGATCATCACCAAATTGGATAATTATCCTTGATTCCTTGATCTACTCCTCACTACACTCTATTCAATCTATTAACTGAAGAATTGTTGACTAGTTAACTCAGCTAGGTGGCAGTTCACTCCCGTAACTGTCTGAGAGACTAGAATACGTGGCAATTCACTCCTGTAATTGTTGGTGTGTGTCCAGATCACTCTACACCACCACTATGGTACATTGTTTGTCCTCCAATGTGCATTTATTGAGTTATATAGAGTATATCATGTGTAAATTATTCATTATTAATAACGGTTAATGAAAATTCTTCCATTCTTTCTCTCCTTCTTTGTCTTTCTCAATTTCTCTCTGCAAATGTGTGTAGTATTTTCTATATAGATCTATTTTGTGCAATTTCAACACATTTACATGGTATCAGAGCTGACGTACTACTAAGAAAAATCTACACCAATTTGTTTTGCAGGTACAAAAGATTCAAGACAACGAAAAGATGGATTTCCAAAAAGAATTCATTCTTACACCTTACAAATACTTTGCATGGAAGGAGAAAATTTTCATACATATCCAAACCAGAGGATTGTACAGGTTAACCTTGAATACCAACACATAACCGACATTATCCATAGAAAAATCCAATTACTTAAATCGAATGGATGAAGCATTCATAACAATTTGCAATCTTATTTCTCCCAATCTCCTTTTTCACATATCTTCCTGTAGGACTCCCAATGAAGCCTGGAACACCTTAGAAGGGATCTTTGGAAAACAAGATAAGATGACGGGACACATGCTGGAGGTGGAATTTCACACATTGGATCCAAAAATATTCGACAATATCCAAGATTTCTTTACAAAATTCAAGGATTTATTGTTGCAACTCAAAGCTTGCGAGGTTGATAAATCTAAGGAGGAGAAACAAATGGTTCTGACCATTCTCTCCAAACTTGGTCCTGAATTCTCTGTGTTCATGTCCACACTCCATTCATTCAGATTCTCTTTCGGAGCCACCTTGAAGATGCCTTCTCTTGATTACTTTATCGAATCCCCGACACAAGAGCAAACCAAGATCATCAACATGGGAAAAATCAAAGCCCCAAAGGCGCATGCACTTTCTATGCAAGATGGTAGCCATCAATATCAGAAATATGAAGATAAATAAAAAAGGAAATATCATACACATCTGAAGAAAGAAGGGTATTCAAAGCCCTTCAGCGATGCCTCCAGATCCAAAGGTGGAAAGGGAAGAAAAGGGGAGAAATGCACGTAGTGTCACAAAGGATTCCATCCAGAATCTGCATGTACACAAAAAAAGAAATATCTAATTTGTCAAATACTTCAGGAAAATAACCTTGGATATTTCATCCCCGAGGGTGTCAAGAAGAAGAAGCCAGAAGATCGGAATCCCAAGAAAGGAAATTCTATCCATTACTTGATTTCCATCAACTCCTTTCCCAATGCTTGGATCATAGATTCAGGAGCATCACATCACATGGTTTCCTCAAAATCAGTCTATTATTCATTGTATGCATGCAAAGGTCCTCCTATTCTGATTGGGGACAACTCTTCTATCAAAGTCACCGGCAAATGAAGGATTGAACTCACTAACGAAATATTCGAGAATGTGTTGCACGTTCCCAAACTTTCCATCAACCTTCTCCTTGTGTATTAGATGAAAAATTCTTCCAGTGGAAAGAAATTCATATTCACCCCAAATGTCATGGAAATCTATGACATGCAAACTAACTCCAGGGTTTCTTCCAATGAGGTAAATCATCCGACTAGATTGTATACATTTTATGAATTTATTGAACTAGATTGTGCTTTACTGCTTACTCATGTTGATGAAAGTGGTAGGATATGGCACGAAAGGTTTGGAAATTTCAATTTCATATATATATTCAACATCTTAGAAATAAAATATTGGTTTATGGTCTACCAGACATCCATTTCTCCAAGGGAGTATGTGAGGGATGTGTTCATGGAAAACACCCTCAAGAGAAATTCGACAAAGGAAAGTCTCAGAGAGCTTATGCGCCTTTAGATATGATCCATAGTGACCTTGTGGGTCCTTTTCTACATCCATATAACAACAAAGAGAGGTTTTTTCTCATTTTTTGTTGACGATTTTTGACGTTTTACATGGATTTGCTTTCTCAGGAAATAATTCGAGGTCTTTCAACACGTCAAATATTTCAAAACCTTGGTTAAGATACAGTCTGGAAAGAAAATAAAATCCCTCCGAACTGATAATAGGGGAGAGTATTTCAATAATGAGTTCCATAATATTTTCCATGAGGCAGGGATTCAGTTGCAACACACAGTTCCCTATACTCCACAACAAAACAAAGTTTTTGTGTGGAAAAATAGATCTCTACAGGAGATGGCATCTTGCATGCTGCATGCAAAGTCACTACCACATAGACTATGGGACGAAGCACTTAATTTTGCAACATACATCCAAAAAAAATCTCCCCATAGATCTATCAAGGATAAGACCCCCTACGAGTCTTAGAGTGGCCTCAAACCTGAAGCGACCCACTTTCGTATTTTTGGTTCACATGCATGGGCCCATATTCCATCTGAAAAGAGGAAGGCACTTGATCTAGAGAGAAATGAGTGTATTTTTGTTGGATACCCCGACAATGTGAAGGGATATAGACTTATTTATCTTTCCTTGGACTGACTCATCATTGGGCAAAGTTTCCAATTCAAGGAAAGTGTCTCGCATGTACCTCAACAGATGCATGCAGACACCTTCATTCTTCCACTTGTTCGAGATGATGAGCATGCACATGCCAACTCTTATTCAAATGATAGTTCTAATTCAAAGGACTTAGATGATTCAGATATAGAGTCAGTACATTTAGATGCAGAGTTAGAGCATCCAGATGCAGTTGCAGAGCTAGAGAAGAGGCCCAAGTGGGCACATACTACTCTTCAGGATGCAGGGGATCTCATTGGTGATCCAACCGATACTAGGAGGACTCGATCTGATTTCTAGGAGCCTCCTCTTGCACTCACTTCCACTAGACCATTTTCCTTCAGGAATATTTTCTTGGTTCAGTCTTCACATCCACAGTCTTATGGAGAGACTGCTAATAATCCCTTTTGGGAATTCTCCATGCAAGAGGAGCACAACTCCCTCCTCGAGAATCAAACTTGGGATCTGGTTTCCTTTCCTTTTGGGAGGAAACTTGTCATATGAAGATGGGTCTACAGGACCAAGGGAAAAATGGATGGACAAATTAGCAGATACAAATCCAGGCTTGTTTCCAAAGGCTTTCATCAGGTGCATGGTATTGACTATGATGAGACCTTCACTCTAGTAGTGAAGATGGATTCCATACGATTAGAACTTTCCATTGTAGTAGCCAAGGGATGGGAATTCCATCATATGGAAAGGAAGAATGAATTTATTCATGGTGGTATCTCTAAGGATATCTATATGGAGCATCCCCAGGGATTTATGTAGGACTCATATTTGGTCGATCGACTGAAGAAGTCCCTTTATGGCCTCAAGCAGGCTCTGAGGGAATGGTATGCCAAGGTGGACTCCTACCTGTTGTCATAGAACATTGTACATTGTAAATAAGACTTGAATGTGTACATGCTCAGGATGGATGATTCACTTCTACTCTTAGTTATGTATGTTGATGATTTGTTGATCACCATTTGCTCGACTTCAACGATTGTTGCAGTCAAGAGTATTCTACATGATAGGTTTTTGATGATGGACATGGGTCCGCTACACTTCTTAATTATACTTGAGATCAGTTAGGATGCATCAGGCATCAAATTGTCTCAGGCCAAGTATGCACAAGATCTCCTTGAGAGATTTCACATGACAGACTACAAGTCCACATATGGTTACTCACTCATTCTTGGTTTTGCGCCTATCTATTGGTAGAGAAAGAAGCAAGCTTCCATTTCTTTATCTTCAGCTGAGGTAGAGTACATAGGGTAGTTAACACAACCATTCAGGATATGTGGCTACAACATTTTCTCACTGAGTTGGGAATTCAGTTTCATCGATCGATCATCATCTGGTGTGACAACCAAAGCACTTTGAAGTTTTTCATATATATAGTTTAGAGGAAGCAGATGAAGCACATCAATATCCACATGCACTACATCCAATACTTAGTGCACGAGGGGATCATCGGCCTACAATTATTTCCTTCGGTTGAACAAACGATAGATATCTTGAACAAGACCTTCATTGAGAAAAAGCTCCATTCTATGTGAATTCATCTTGGAGTGAAGGACATAGTTTCCTAGAAACTGTAGCTCTTCTTTTTACATACATTGTACCTTGAGGGGCGTTTTTACCATGAGGTTTTCCTTCTTTCCTCACTTTATTTTCAGTGTATGTTTTGTATTTGGGTACCTAACATGGCCTCGTTGTCGAGACTCATTATTCATTTTCACCATAGTGATGTTCATGGGGGTTGTTGGAGTTACTTCCAACACACCTAAGATTTATTTTTCCTAGGGTTTTTTCTTTTTTATTATTCATAATTAGTCATTATCCAGTCTCCTATATTTTAGGGGAGAATATTCCACTTGGAGAATATTCTCTTCAATTGACATTTCATTTTGACTAGTCGAGTTGAGTCTAGATGTTGCATTGGTTTTGTCACCATGAAACATTGGGATCAACACCATGATAATGCACACTTTCCTTGGGATCATCACAATACTAGTGAATTACCCTTGATTCCTTGATCTAATCCTCACTACACTCTATTCATATAGTTAATTGAAGACCGATTGACTAGTTAACTCGGCTAGGTGGCAATTCACTCCCGTAACTGCCTGAGAGACTAGACTAGGTGGAAGTTCACTCCCATGACTGCTGGTGTGTTTCTATATCACTCTAGACAACCACTATGGTGCATTGTTTCTCCTCCAGTGTGCATTTATTGATTTATACGGAGTATATCATGTGTAAATTATTCATTATTGATAACGATTAATGAGAATTATTCCATTCTTTCTCTCCTTCTTCTTCTTTCTCAATTTCTCTCTGCAAATGTGTGTAGTATTTTCTATCTAGATCTATTCTGTGTAGGTTCAAAACATTTACATTTTCCTCTCATAATTTCAACAATGAACAATAGGGCAGGTAAAGCAATATGTTTCCTAAATGTTTCTTTTGGAAATTTGTATATACATAAGCAAACCAAGTTTCATTTGGTTAGAAATAGGATCTGTACATAAATAAGATCACACCATGATCATGTGGTTTTTAGTTTCTTGGTTTGCAACAGATCATGAATAATGACTCCATAGCCCAATGGAGGCACTAGTGAAACAATTAATCCTCAGTTTGATTGGCATATTTTTTTACATTATGGATGAAAGGGGTTATAGATTTGTAGCCCAATGGATAAGGCACTGGAACTGCATATTCTTGGAGCCTCAGAGAGAGCTCTCCATCCCTTGTGCAGCCATATGTTAGAACATAGGATGTGAAGGGGTCAAGACAATTTGGTTTTGTCTTGTTTTGAGTCATAGGTCTTTAAGTATTAGTATTTGGGTTATATTTCATGTCATAACTCAAATTTTTTGTTTTTCTATAAGCATAGTATTGTTTTAGTCTTGGTTTAGATCCTTACTGTCATTGAATTATTCATTATCATAAAAATAAGGGTCCACATGGTTCACACTCTTGGTCTAAAACATGAGCATCATGATATGTATTATCTCAAAGGTGTACACAAGTTTCCATTATGTCACTTTCCAACCTTTTAAAGTTCAAGTCAGAGGTCAGATCTATTTGCTGCCAACTCACCTAAAAGTTTGCAACGTACTAAGTACCTCATGGAATTATATTTCATTACTGTAATTTGGAAACACATCAGGGGGAATTTCATTATCTTCAATGCTTTCATTCAATTTGATTTTCAAATATTATCTCAAGGAAAAAATCTAACATTTTTCTTGGAGCATGCTACTGGAATTTGAAATTGGTGTTGCCAACTGGCTGAAGAAGATTGTTCAATATTGTATGAATTTTTCTAAGACCATATTAGGTTCACAAAGAACCAACCCAAATCCAAATATATCAGGTATTCCTTGACAATTTTCATGATGCTTAAAGGTTGACAGAGGAATTAAAGTTGTTTTGAAATTGGTGTTGCAAATTCTTAAATTTCCATGTGATGCCAACTCTCAAACCCACTGTTATGGTGCTCTAAACCCTACCCATTAGTCAAAATTTTTATCTCAGGGTCATCCTACAGTTCCCTTTTAAAAACAAGTCATTTTTTCCCACTCATATCTCTACACTACAAACTGCAAACTGCCTATTTTAACCCTACACCATAATTGCACGCTGCAAACTGGCACTATGAATCCTCTGTCTTTGGATTGTTAAAACCCTTTTCATTTTGAAATCAGTCTAAGACCCAGTTTTTAAAATTTTTTATGGGCTCCCTCTCATAAATGAAAATTATAGCGAATCCTTCATAAAAATGAGCTCAATTATGCTGCAGGCGGGCACTGAGAGCTGATACTCGCACTGCAAAATCTCTATTTTTTATAGAGTTGCATATTTTTCCTGTTTGCAATTTTACTTAATGCTGATTTGTTGTCCCCCTTATCATTACTTTTTTAAATTTTCTCCACTTCATAAAAATTCTATGTATAATTTTTAGTCAAGTGAACTCCAGGCATACCAACTCTGTTATCAGGCCCTAAAATCCTTGTTTACCCTATTTTTCGTATAACAACTATCATAAGAGCTTACATAAAGCATGTTTTAAACATAATTATGGTCAGTCAACAAAACAAGAAGACTCACAAAGGGGGAGATATTGTGAGAACTGAACCATGTGACATGGAACTCATCAAATCTGAACCATTGTTAAGGGAAGCTTTACAGAGGGTGGGTTGTCTCAATTTTTTTCAAAAAATGCAGAGAGGACATCCTGAAGTGGCCAAAGAGTTTTCACTTAATTTTAATGGGACAAAGACTAAGGTGGGGATGCTGGAGTTTGAAGTTTTTGAGCATTCTATCTCTGTAGCTACAAATATACCTGATTGTGGTGAGGAATGGTTTAAATCCATGTCATTAAACTCTTATTTATCCAAATAATTACTTAAGCCTGAATATCAAGGAGACAACCTATATAAAGGAGTGCCTAGAAGTCACATGCTGGAATATTTTGACAACATGCTCAGGGTCATCCAAAGTTACTTCACATGTGAAGGGAGGTTCAATATGGTATACCAATACCACATCAAATTACTATTACACTTTACTAGAAAAGAATTTATGAACCTTCCATTCTATCCTTTAAAAAGTATTGGTAAGTGTGAGACAGAGTCCATGCTAAGTGAAAGCAGGTAGATACCAGTGTTTTTCACTCTGGTCTAATCAATATATTAGTAATGGAAGAATTAAAGAAAATTAAAACTGACTCTGAAAATTTCCTAACTACATCACATTTTCAGTTAGATATTTCTCCTACACCATAGTCCAAAAGACAAACTCCTACCCCTGTTGAGAATATTGCACATTAAGATTAAAGCAAGAAGAAGAGGGTGACTAGGAGTGATAAATATTTCCAAGATACTAATGAAGTAGAAGAAGGTGGTCCTTCACAACCTCCTGAAAGATAAGTGTCACCTGTGGAAGAACCTACCCCCATGCATATTCCTTCAAGAAAATCAATAATATCGAAAGTAAAAAATATTTTCTTTTCCCCACCAATTGTTGCAGACAAAGTCAATTTTAGAATTCCATTTACTGGATCAACATCTAGACAACATGTTCTCATGAAGGATGATAGAGAAGAGAATTTAGGTCAGAGAAAAGACAAATATCAGTCTTATAAGAAACCCATAGAGGTTATTGACATCAACACTCCTCATCATGAAAGTAACCCTACCTTCAAAAGGCTGAGGAGGCAGCTTAAGGAAGCAAGAGATGAAATTGACAAGTTGAAGAAGGAAAATTTTGGATCAAAGATAAAGCTAAAGGAGATGTTGGATGTGTATGAGCAGACAATTGATAAAGAAAGGTTCATGGCTAAGAGGTTTTTTCTTCTTCATAGGAAACTCAAGAATGTCTATAGGAAGAATATAGCTTGCCAAGATGAAATAAAAAAATTAAATCCATAGTTACATCCTTTCAGAGAAGAAGTGGAAAAGAGGAACTTAGATATGCTGGCCAAGGTGGCCACCATAAGAAATTATAGAAAAAAATATAAATAAAAATGATCTTCTAAAACAAACATCATTTTTTTCAAGGTTTTTTGTTGCATGCATTTACAACACTAAATGATGAATTTGACTTTTGTGCCAGACTTAGAATTTTTTGTGTTTTTCTCCAAGGATATATCATGGTAATAAGTTTGTACCATATATAGAAGAATTACACTACCCCTAGTACAATGTTTAAGGATTTAAAACTTTTTCAAAGGAAAACGGGATGCTACAGGAAATTTCACAGTTCCTAGACTCATTAGCACTCCAAACTGGTTGTTTCAGGACAGTTTGCAATGTTGCGTTGCGAACTCAGATTTATGAATATTTTAGAGGGAAGGGATGTTGCAAGTTTTCAAGGGGATCTCATGTTGATACTGAGAGGGGGGTGAATCAGTATCAAGTATAATTTAAAACCTTTTTGGCGCAGCCCTCCCAACCCGTAGGTCGGAAGTCCATGTACACAGGATCTTTCCTCTCGACTGGCCCGAAGAGCTCTCACAATTTGCTCCTCTATTTCCATTTTGGGAAATATGCACCCACAAATAACCTCGAGAAATTTCCCCCTTTTATACTTCGGGAGATCGGACTTTGCGATTTCGCGAATCCGATGGTCAAGCACCCTGTCTCTCAATCCCCAAAACCCGAAAACAATCAACACTTGACCTTTCCCTGGCCAATTTTGAATTTCTCCTTATTGCGAGTTCACGAGTGGCGATGTCCTACAACTCTACTCCATGAATCTGGAGATCCCAATTCTCTATTTCCCAAAATCCTGAAATGTCAACCCTCAACATGATTCCTGGCACTGATCCCACAACTAGATTTTCTGCCTTTTCGGGACTTCGCACTTCGCGACTTCATGAGTCTTAATGAAAAGATCTCGGGACTTCAATTCATGAAACCCCAAAACAGTCGACGAAATTGACTTCTGTGTCGACAAGTGTGCCACCTGTTCGCCCTGCTGATTTTTATGGCCCACACGATCCTTTCAACCCTTCGGGACTTCGCGAGTCTTAATGAAAGGATTTTGGGACTCCAACTCACGAAAGCCCAAAATGGAAATCCATGCATAAATCCAATGGACCTTGTTGGCTTGAATCTACGGCTCTGCCTCTCCTGAGCTTGAACCTTTGAAAACACTCTCCATAACTCCCCTGCTCCTTTGTGAGATCTGACGGCTCACAGGACTTGGCAAATTCTCCATGGAGAACTCCGACCATCCGTTTCCCTTCCTTCTCAAGGACTTCTGCAACTCTTTTTTTTACCAAAGTGTTTTTCAATGATACTTAACCACCTGCGACATAAACTTGCGATGCCTTCTCAATGCTCCAATGCACAAACTTCCCGTGCTTCTCTTCAGCAATTTCGAAGGCTTTATCCTTCCTGAGATTTTCCATGACTTCAAGTCTTTCAGAAAACTCCTGCTCGCACCCCTTGTGGCAGACCTTCAAACAATTTCAAGTGTTGAATTCTCTGACTTTGTGCACTCTCTGCAACAACAATCTTTCCACCACTTCACTCAGTTTGCAAACACTGAGACTTCACTCAGCCTGTGCACTCCTTGCATGGATCCTGTACTTAACTTAAACTTCTGTGAGAATGACAACCATGTTATCTCTCCTGAGCTTGCAGAGACAAACTCTGACCTCCATCAATGCACACCTTGCGGATGATTTCACTGCACTCCTTGCAGGAAAACTCCTACTCAGACAGAAGAAACAATTGAAACTCATTCTCTATTCTCTCTCTCTTCATATTTCAGACGTTAACCTAAAATCATAGATTCATACATCAAAGAAAAATGCATAATAGAGGGTAAACAAACATATATAAATCAACATATGCAACACAGAAAGCAATTGAACACCATGAATCTGAACTAAAGATCTTTTTATTAATCCAGAACTTCTATACATGGGTTCACTCTACATAATTCTCTGCTCTTTCTCTCCTGTGATCTCTCCTCATAATGCTTCTTCTCTTGCTAATGTTACAATGATACAAGTGAGGGTGTCTATATCCGTTTTCCCTCCGTCTCCTAAAACTTTCTAATCTAGGAATTCAATTCTACCTACTTACATTCATTAACATAAATGCCTTCACCTAACAAAGACGAGAGTGAGATGCTCAAGGTTTGTTTACAATATGGAAGTACACCCTCCCTTAATTGCTACATTAAGTTTGGCGCATCCAACTTAAAAAATATTCAAATAATTTTATCATGTGCCAAAATGCGTTTTCGCCTGCCCCACACTTGCTTGACACTGGCGATGCTCTTGCATCATACTCCCTTTCTTGAAAATTTTCATGGGCTCCTGTCCATGAGCTCGCGCACAGTGTGTCCATGCTTCTGTATTTCGGCTTCGTTCTCCTAGCTGGCATCTTCAACTGGATGGCCCTTCCATTTGACCAAATACTCAAAGTATTGATTTCGCCTGGTCTTCTTGCTGACTCTTTTGTCCAGTATGCACTCCATCTATGGATTTTCTTCAACTGGCATCTGTTTTCACCACTGAACCTCTGGTTGCTCATTCCCTGCTTCTACTTCCTCAGCTTTATATGGGTACAAATTTGAGACATTGAATATCAGAGAAATTCTGATCCCATCGGGTAATTCAATCTCATAAGCAATTGTTCCAAAATTCTTCAAGACCTTACATGGCCCAATTTTCTTCATTTTCAGTTTATTATATGTTCCTCTCAAGAACCTTTCCTTTCTCAAATGTGCGAGGATCAAATTGCCAACTTCAAATTGAATTTCTCTCCTGCATTGATCTACCCTACGTTTATATTCTTGGTTCGAATGTTGCAATTGCTCCTTCACCTGGCTGTGAAGCTCCTTCATTGCTTCTGCGAAATCTTCTGCACTAGCACTCCTAGTTGCATTCTGTTCGGAATCTCTCTGCTCAAAAATTCCTCTTGGCTGCATTCCATAGACAATATGAAATGGAATCTGCCTCGTGCTTCTGTTAACTGAGTCGTTATAAGAAAACTCTGCCTGTGGTAATATGTTGCCCCACTGGCTGTGGTGTTCTATCACCAAGCTCCTCAGCAAGTCTCCCAGACTTCTATTCACTACTTATGTCTGTCCATCTGTCTGAGGAAGATAAGCTGAACTGAACGATAAATTTGTTCCCAACTTTTTCCATAAGGTTCTCCAGAAGTGTCCTATGAACTTAGTGTCTCGATCTGAAACTATGCTCCTTGGTAAGCTGTGAAGTCGAATGACTTCTTTGAAAAACAGATTCACAATGTGAGTTGCGTCACTCATTTTCTGACATGGAATGAAGTGTTCCATCTTGGAAAATCTATCCACCACCACAAAGATTGAGTCGAACCCTCCTTGTGTTCTTGGCAACCCCAATATGAAGTCCATGCTGACTACATCCCATGGCTTCTCAGGTATGGGAAATGGTTGATAAAATCCTGCATTCTACCTCCTGCCTTTCGAATGCTGGCAAATTCTACATCTGTCCACAAATATTTTAACTTCTGCTCACATTCCTGGCCAAAAATATGACTCATTTAACTTTGTGAACGTCTTGTCATGACCAAAATGTCCGTCCAATCCTCCACTATGTTTCTCATTCAACAAATTCTCCCTCATGGAGCATTTTGGAACACAAAGTTGATTACCTTTAAATAGTACCCCTTCCTGGATCATGTATTCTGCCTATTGGCTTCTATCCCCGAGAATTTGATTCTCAGTTGCTTCATACGCTGCCTTAAAATCTAGATCATCTCTGTACATGTCCTTGAGATCATCAAAACCCAACGTTTTGACTCTGAACTCCTGCAATAGCAAACATTTCCTACTCAAAGCATCAACAACTTTGTTAGCAGTTCCAGAAATATGCTTAGTTACAAAAGTAAAGTTATGCATGTATTCAACCCATTTAACATGTCTTTGATTCAACTTTTCCTGTTTAGTCACAAATTGCAAAGCATGATTATCATTGTATAAGACAAACTCCTTGGGAATCAAGTAATGTCTCCATTTTTTCAATGCCTGTATAATAGCATAGAAATCCTTGTCATACGTGGAGTATTTCACTTTGGCTTCATTTAGCTTCTCACTGAAGTATGCTATTGGCCTATCTTCTTGGCTCAATACTACCCCTATTGCAAATCCACTTGCATCGCATTTCACTGGAAATGTCTTTTGGAAATCATGCAACACCAGAATTGGTTGTTCTGTGATTTTCCTCTTCAATAGATTAAAACTCTTCTCAACCTCTTCTATCCAGTGAAAAGATTTGTGTCTCTTCTTCACTGTGTCCATCATCGGTGCACTAATTCCACTGAAATTCCTAATGAATTTTTGGTAGAAACTAGCGAATCTGTGAAAACTTCGAACCTCAAAGATATTCTTCGGTGATGGCCAATTCTTAATTACCTCCACCTTATCCGGATCCATCCTCAACTCATCTGCAGAAACACCAAACCCCAAATAAATGAGCTCTGTCTTCATGAATGAGGAATTCTTCATGTTTATCAACAACTTCTCCTGCTATAACCTCTTCATCACTGTAGCCAAATGTTTCAGATGCTCTGCCTCTGTTTTAGTGAAAATCAGTTTGTCATGAAGATACACAATGACAAATTTTCCGATGAACTCCTTCAGGACTTTGTTCATCAACCTCATGAAGGTACTCGATGCGTTTGTTAAACCAAATGGCATGAAAATCCATTGGTATAACCCTTCATTGGTTTTGAATGTTGTCTTCCATTCGTCACCTTCTCTCATATGAATCTGGTTATATCCACTCTTTAAGTCAATCTTCGAAAAAAAAATTGCTCCACTCAAGCAATCCATTAAATCATCCATCCTTGGCAATGGAAATTTGTACCTGATGGTTATCTTGTTAATCGCCCTCGAGTCAGTACACATCCTCCAACCTCCATCTTTCTTTGGACTGAGTACTGTCGGAACAACACACGAACTCAAGCTTTCTCTGACCAACCCTTTGTCCAACAAATCCTAGACTTGTCTTTTGACCTCTTCATTCTCCTGCGGAGTTAATATATACGTTGCTTTGTTTGGAAAACTAGCTCCAAGTATGAGATCAATATGATGACTCACACTTTTGATCGGTGGCAACGAACGAGGTAGTTTGTCCACTACTATGTTAGCAAACTCTTCCAGTAGTTCCTAAACCTCTTCTAGTAAATAATCTACCCTTGTACTGGTTAAAACAATCTTTGGCTTCCTGACAACAATGAATTGCGGTTCCTCCTTCTTCTTGACCTCTGTAAGAAGCTCCTTCCCACTCATGAGAAGTATAGTGTTTCTTACCTCCGGTTTTATTTCTTTATCTTTGATCGACAACAACATGTGAGTTCTCCCATTCTTCTCTAGGGTGTATGTGTTCTTTCTCCCATCATGAATCACATTTATGTCATATTGCCACAGTCTACCTAGCAATAGATGACAAACATCCATAGGAATAACATCACAAAGTATCTTATCGTTATATCCTCCTATCTTAAATTCAACTAAACATTGTTTAGTGACAGTTACATGATGTCCTTTTTGTAGCCATGAAACTCTGTATGGGCTTGGATGATCAATCATATCCAGCTCCATCTTTTCTATCATCTCCGTTGAAACGAGATTATCTGTGCTACCATTGTCTACAATAACTTTTCATACCCTATCCTTGGTCTTGCAAGTAGTCTGGAAAAGACTGTTTCTTTGCACTAGATTCTCCACATCCTTCTCTGGCGTCAAAAGAGATTTTCGCATCATCAACGATATTCCGCCTTCAGCATTCTCTACCTCAACATTCTGTCTCTGTGCTTCAGCGATGTGAGTCTCTCCTTCCTCTTTCTTCTTGTCTGGACATTCATAAGACTTGTTCCCATTCTTTCCACATGTGAAGCATGTTATCACTCCACCTCTTCCTCTTCCCCTACCTCTGGTACGAGGAAAAATGTTTTCCTCATCATACTGACCTTTCTGCTCAGTATGTTGCCCTCTCTGTGAACTTCCACCTCTCTCAGTCTGATGTTGAGGTTTCTTGCATTCTTCCTTAGGCTTATTATTTCTATCCTGGGCAACTGATTTGCTTTTTTGCTGACTTCTGCCTCGGCCTCTTTGACCTTGCTTTCGGCTCAACTTCTCTTTAGCTTTTAGAACCATCTAATAAGCATCTTCCACCATTCGGATGGTCATCATTCTCATATCATATTAAATGTCATATCTCAGGCCATTCATGTACCTGACAACTTTTTCATCATCGCTTTCTCGATGACCTACCCTATTGTTCAACCTATATAATTCTTCAGTATATTCCTTCATTGTCATCATCTTCTGTCTCAAATTTTGCATTCTTCGAAACAAAGTAATTTGCTAATCCCTGAGAATGAATTTCGCCTTCATCTTCGCAATCATCCTATCCCAAATTTTAATTTTATGCTTGCCTTTGTAGCATCTGTCAGCTTGTAGCTCATCCCACCACAATGCTACATGTCCTTTAAGTCTCGTGACAACATGTTTGACCTTCTTTCCTTCCTCGACATCTTCATAGTCAAAATATGTGTCCAAAGCTCTAATCCAGTCTAGAAGCTCTTCAACATCCAAGTTTCCCTCATAAACTGGAATGTCCATTTTGGCTCTTGCACCCATTCTTGCAACAGCTCTAAGCAGGCATTCGATTGTTGCATCCTCTGTTGTGACTTCTTATTCTTCATGTCTAGCTTCATTTTCACTTTCTAAATCACTAAGATCCCTAGCACCAACTTTGGGCCTCTGTGTTGTCTCCATGTCCTCAAGTCTGGCACATAAGTCATGCATTTCACTTTCTATGGTTGGATCAGGCATCTGCCTACCCCTTCTTCTTGCAATTTACCTCTCCTCTGGAAGATCGGGTGTTTTCCTATCCCTTCTTCTCAGCGACATGGTGAAGCTTCCTTTTCCCCGCTACAGAAAGCAAATAAACCTTTATGTGCTCTGATACCACTCCTGGTGCAGCCCTCCCAACCCGCAGGTTGGAAGTCCATGCACACAAGATCTTTCCTCTCGATTGGCCCGAAGAGCTCTCACAATTTGCTCCTCTATTTCCCTTTCAAGAAATCTGCACCCACAAATAACCTTGAGAAATTTCCTCCTTTTATACTTTGGGAGATCAGACTTCACAATTTCGTGAATCTGGTGGTCAAGCGCCCTGTCTCTCAATCCCCAAAACCCAAAAACAATCAACACTTGACCTTTCCCTTGCCAATTTTGGATTTCTCCTTATCACGAGTTTGTGAGTGGTGATGTCCTACAACTCTTTTCCACGAATCCCGAAATCCTGATTCTCTATTTCTCGAAATCCCGAAATGTCAACCTTCAACATGATTTCGAGCGTTGATCCCACAACTAGATTTTCTTCCTTTTCGGAACTTTGCACTTCGAGACTTTGCGAGTCTTAATGCAAAGATCTCGGGACTTCAATTCACAAAACCCTGAAACGGTCGATGAAATTGACTTCCGTGTCGACAAGTGCGCCACCTGTCCGCCCTGCTGATTTCTATGGCCCACACGATCCTTTCAACCCTTCGGGACTTTGCGCTTCACGATTTCGTGAGTCTTAATGCAAGGATTTTGGGACTCCATCTCACGAAAGCCCAAAATGGAAATCCACATGTAAATCCAACGGACCTTGTTGGCTTGAATCTATAGCTCTGCCTCTCCTAAGATTGAACCTTTGAAAACACTCTCCATAACTCCCCTGCTCCTTCGTGAGATCTGACGGCTCACAGGACTTCATGAATTCTCCACCGAGAACTCTGACCATCCATTTTCCTTCCTTCTCAAGGACTTCTGCAACTTTTTTTGTTACCAAAGTGTTTTTCAACGATACTTAACCGCCTGCGACATAAACTTGCAACGCCTTCTCAATGCTCCAATGCACAAACTTCCTGTGCTTCTCTTCAACAATTTCGAAGGCTTGATCCTTCCTGAGATTTTCCATGACTTCAAGTCTTTTAGAAAACTCCTGCTCGCACTCCTTGTGGTAGACCTTCAAACACTTTCAAGTGTTGAATTCTCCGACTCTGTGCACTCTCTGCAACAACAATCTTTCCACCACTTCACTCAGTTTGCAAACATTGAGACTTCACTCGGCCTACACACTCCTTTCACGGCTCCTGTACTTAACTTACACTTCTGTGAGAATGAGAACCATGTTATCTCTCCTGATCTTGCACAGACAAACTCTGACCTTCGTCAATGCACACCTTGCAGACAATTTCACTGCACTCCTTGAAGGAAAACTCTTACTCAGACAGAGAAACAATTGAAACTCATTCTCTATTCTCCCTGTCTTCAGATTTCAGACGTTAACCTAAAATCATACATTCATACATCAAAGCAAAATGCATAACAGAGGGTAAACAAACATATATAAATCAGCATATGCAACATAGAAAGCAATTGAACACCATGAATTTGAACTAAAGATCTTTTTATTAATCCAGAACTTATATACATAGATTCACTCTACATAATTCTTTGCTCTTTCTCTCCTGTTCTCTCTCCTCATAATGCTGTTTCTCTTGCTAATGTTACAATGATACAAGTGAGGGTGTCTATATCCGTTTTCCCTTCGGCTCCTAAAACCGTCTAATCTAGGAATTCAATTCTACCTACTTACATTCATTAACATAAATGCCTTCACCTAACACAAATGAGAGAGGGACACTCAAGGTCTATTTACAATATGGAATTACGCCCTCCCTTAATTGCTACATTAAGTTTGGCGCATCCAACTTCAAAAAGATTCAAATAATTTTATCATGTGCCAAAATACATTGGTGCCTGCCCCGGGCTTGCTTGACACTGGTGATGCTCCTGCATCACTTTTTCAACTTATACTTAAACCATTCAACTATATCCAATGAGAAATGAATAATAGTATAAGTGTTATACCAATACACCACAATACACCATGCGCAATATATGAGAAATAATCAATAGTTATTGTTCAAGGGAAGTAATGACTTCCAAAGGTAGCTATAGCTTCCAAATGTAAAGGGAGGGATAAAACTCCAAGAGGAAGATACAATCC
>SNQJ01S0123161.1:26787-43476 GCA_010110895.2 Picea sitchensis | reverse complement strand
AAAGTAATCGATCGGGAGATTGATGGATAATATGGAGCTCAAGACACTGGAAAGAAACTGAGTAAAACGATAATCATTTGAAGAATGATGATAATACCGATCAAAATACTAGTGCGTTTTTTATCGCTAACAACAGGGAGTACAAAAACTTCTCGAACATTATCTCCTTCTTGGTGTTCAAGAAAGGGGATAACAACACTTCCAACCTCAGAGTGGTTTTCCTCTCGAGGGTGATCTTCGGGTGAGGTGGGAGGTAATAGTTCGTAATGTAGTAGATGAAAACCTAGCATCCTCCAAGACCGACACAAGTTTTGATCTTCTAGGATTGAGATATGACAATAACAATCCTAAATCCAACTAAAGAAAAGAAGTATCACGCGCTAAAAATATATAAATCAATCAAACAAATCAAAGATTCTCACCATGAGCTCACTAGTTGGTGATGAAATCTAACATTGTGGGAACATGTGAGAAGGGGTCGAGATAATTGGGTGGATTAGTTATATTGGTACCCTTATTAATAGACTTACACCTTGATGCAAGCTTTCCGACAGTCTATCTGTGGGTTTCCCTCCAAGGATCCTGAGTGAGTTTGACCAATGTCTGATTTAGGTACGAAAAAGATTCCCCTTCGCCATCAACTTGTGTAAGATCCCTAGAGATTATGGTGACTAAAGTCACCAACTTGCAATCAACCTCTGGTCAGGTATATTTAATAGTCAAGTCTGAAAGTATGGGAAGGATATCAAGTCCAAAATTCCTCAAGAGGACTGAGAACAAGAGGAGTGAAAAAACTCCAGAGGACCCCAAATGGATTCACGATTCACAAAGTTCCAAGACCAAATGGAAATAACTGATTCTCAATAAGAATCCCCAATATACTATCATTCCACTACGTTTGGTTAAGCCTCAAAGGGGTAATCTTCATTTCCCAGCTACACACAACCTCGTGTGTAACCCTTGTGTGAGGGGGGGTCCCGACTATGCCTATATGAAAGTTGGATTTAAGAACTCTTTAATATTCTATGGTTATTTTTCATGGTCTTGAAAATTTTCGTACTTATCTTAGTCCAAAGAYCATATACCTAGAATATTGTTGGTGTTGTTAGAAAATAAAAAGTCTAGTTAATTTTATTAGCKTGTGTTCATTTTTAAGGATGTTCTTTAGTCAAAAGGTTCCGTGGAAGTGAAAATTATGATGTGAAAAGACTTGATTCCAAAAGGATGCAAAGGGATGAAATTTGAACTATTTTCTTTTCTATGAATCMTATTTATGAGAGGGACAAGAATATCTTGATTTTTGATTTTTATAAAAGAAAATACCTTAATGCATATCGATTTCTATATATTCTTGCAACTAAGACAAAAGGACAAATTTTTCAACCAAACTTAGAGAATGATTTATGAGATTCCCAACCAAGCATAAATTGTTTCAATGATATTTTAAAGTACTCTAGATGAAATGTTTGTTGTTTCTTTTGTTTTTTCAAATTACATGAATGTGGAAACAAAAAATCTCCTTCAAACTTTTCTTTCAATTGACCATGTTTGGAAATGAATGAAGAAGATGGAAGAAAAACAAAACCAAGCATGTAAATTTAGGGCACACTAAAAGATTTTAAGTCTAAACAAAAATTTGAAAATTTCTCATATGATTTGGGAAACGAAAAACATTCAACCTAATGAAAGAAAGACTTATCTAATAAAATGGTAGACTTTGCAAGAAAAACTCTTCTTAGGCAGGTACAAATAACCTTATGTTGGTCTGAAAGGATTAAATTAAGTGATTTTGTTGGTACCTATCAATCACATAAGATGGCCACAAAAAGAATATAATTGCATAAATTTCAAAAACAATTGACGTAAAATCAAATAGACACTCTTAACACATGCCTGGAGTGTTAAAGGAAGTTAATCTAAAAGGGTTTAGATGAGGTTTTTTAAGGATAACGTATTCAAAAATCAAAATTAGGGGTTCGATCACTCCCTGTAGAGGGAGACACTGCGACTGGGTCACGACCCACAAAGAGACCCAGTGCGATAAAAAAGTGTGGTCTCCCTAGGTAGGCTTGGAAGAAGAGATGGTCATTTCTTCAAAGGTAGGAAACCACAACTATGAAGGCTTTGGTCACTCTGTGGATGGGTAAGTCGCGACCAACTCAGAGAACAAAGAAAAATCTAGATCTAGGGTGAGATATATCAGATCCAAGATAGTGGTTTCTTCAACTAAACTTGGGAAAAGCCATAACAAAGTATGGTAATTATATCAGGACATTTAATGGATAACACTCTTAGAAATAAATCATTTAAATAAGGAAGAAACACACATGAGATGCAATCTCCCTAGTATAGTCACTAGTATGTTGTAGGGATTTTGTACCCTACAAGAGTTGAGCTCCCTTAGGCTCTTCCTATACCTAATACATGAACATAGATAGGAGCAAAGGATGCTTCTAAACTTGATAATATGTCATGATATACAAATATATCAATTCTATACCAATGAACACACAACATTATATAAAACATCCTTTATAGGGAAACATCCAACATATCTTTTATTAATCAAGTAAGCAATATTACAACTTACAGGTGTAAAATGAAGAGATATCTTTCCTCCAAGCACCTTGTGCATGCCTTGGCACCAAAATGCCAGAGTAAATTTGCTAGTTACTTCTCCCTTTTCCCATGGAAATGGATTGGTTCTTATAGGGATTTAGAGATAATTCAATATGGTTAATGGGATAAGATATTCAGGCTTATACTGGAAGCCTTCTCAAGACTAAACCTTGTGAAATCAGAGAGAGGTCTCATCCATCATAGCCAAATCCAAAAAATGGAGCTTCTAGGCTCGGTCATGACCTAAGAACATAGACAGAACGACCCGATCACGACTTGGAATTATAGAAAGAGAGACCAACCCTTTCAATCGTGGGATTGATAAATGACAAGGGTGACCGAAGGGACATTAGGATAGAAACTCAATGGGAAGATGATGAAAGATGTATGAATTGAGTAGGTGACCTCTATGATATGATGTCTCAGTGGTTAGGGGGTTAATAATTTTATAACAAGCCCCTAGGAGGATTACACTTTTCCATTGATGTTAAAGGGGGGGAGATAGAGAAAGGTTTAGAGACAGAGAGAGAGAGAATCTTTGGAGATGATAGAAGCATGCATATAGGGGGAACGATGGTCATAGGGGGAGCATGTGCATGAGCATGAGCATGAGTATTTATATGCCTAAGTGTTTCCATCAATGAAAAAGGGGGAGATTGTTGAAATATTGGTTGTAATTGATGTCAACCCTTGAAGAAACCCCAACAGTGTGTTTTTTGTAACCGAAGTTGATTGAGGAATATTGACATGAAGGAAAATGTTGATGTAGGTTAGAAAATCATAGAAAAATATTCCTCATCATGTTATCTTCAATGATATATGGTACAACATGTAGTTACTCACAATTGAGGATTTATGTCCTTGTGAAGTTCGAAGCCCTGACGAATGGTCATGAAGCCCCTAGTTGGTTACAAGTCAATTAATGAAAGCGTGAAGTGGTTGTAAAAATAAATTCAAGAGGACACAAGAACAAGGAAAGAGGTTACCTACCACAAGTATAAATACTCTTTAAGGACTCTTTCACAAGCACATTCACTCACTTATTCTATTGAATATATTCTAGTGAACTAGTGATGTATTTGGAAATTTAGTGACAGAGGAATTTGAGGTAGTAGAAAGAGAGGAGTATGGGAGTTTCGGGGTTGTAGAGGAGAGAAAATTTTGCAGAGGAAAACTTGGTTTGGTTAGCCCCCATGTGTCATAACACTAGTTTCCCATGAGGCATCCCCGTAGGTTGTAGTATGCCTATCTCACAAGGCCCCACAAGATAGGATGTCTTAGTCCTATGAGGACAAGACAAGTTTGTGGGAAATTATAGTACCGGGCCCTTGAAGATAGAAGATAACTTATAGATCATCATTTTAGTTTTTTATGTTAGCTACAACGGTATTGGTATGTTTGTGTACTTTTTGTGAAGGTTATTCTTGATTATGATGTGGTGTATGGTTGAGGCATACATGGCATATTTATGAGGGTTTGCCACATGATTAAGGTACATCTTGGATACATGATTGAGTAAGGTATTCTGGTATATCTGGTTCAGTATTTGGCATGGTTCATATATTTGAGAAGATTGTTCATGGTTCAGGTATCCACTTGATGTATGGTAGTATATGCATAAGGGAAATTCATTGGTTCTTCATTGATGATATGGTACATGTATGTTATTGATTGATTCTATGGTATATTGTATAGGTTGTATTCATGTTTGGCATATGGTACATTATTTTCTACTTATCATTGATGTTGTAGTTGGTATTTTTCATGATTGATGCATATATGTTGGTACATAGTTGACACATGATATTGTACAGGTTTTGGTAAAGCATAGGCTGATGGTACAGGCTATAGGTTGATGATACAATGACAGTAACAGGGTAGATATAGTTACATGTAGATGATACAGTGATAGTGATAGTGGTAGTGATAGTGACAGTGGAAGTGATTGTGGTAGTGACAGTTGGTATATGTTGGGACCTTTGTTTTTGGATTTGAAGATGCACAAGAAGGACTACAATCCCAGTTTTGGTTTAACATAAGTTGTGCAAGCTACAGAAGAAGATGGATAGTGGAGAAATTAAAATAAATAGAAATCGGTTGCGTAAAGGGATAACACAACGCCAACGAGGCAAAATCAGTTATAACAAAAAAATAAAGCATGTGAGCCAAAATCCAAAAGATCCCACTCAAC
This sequence comes from Picea sitchensis, assembly GCA_010110895.2. Classification (NCBI taxonomy): domain Eukaryota; kingdom Viridiplantae; phylum Streptophyta; class Pinopsida; order Pinales; family Pinaceae; genus Picea; species Picea sitchensis. The sequence goes on along the minus strand of SNQJ01S0123161.1, from coordinate 38,666 downwards.
CTATATGTATGAGATGCATATGATTGTAAAGGGTTAGATGGGTTAGCTGATTTGGATGAGATAGAGGCACAGACAGATTAGAGGTATTGTGAATGTAATTTGTACATAGTATTGGGGTAAAGGGTAGATAGAGCTCTGCGACATGAGTAATGGGTAAGAAATACTGCTGAGTGCAGAGTCATAAGTCTTTAACAGAGTACTAATTTGTACCTTTGAGATTGTATCCGATGAGTTATGAGGACAATAGATGAAGAATAACCCAATATTTTGAAATATAATAATATTCCATATTTGTATGCATTGTGTATTTGTTATAACCCTAAATTGCACCAGAGAAGCCTGCATACACAGCATCATGTCATTTCAATTTCTATCTTTTAAAGAAGCCATCCCATTGAGCAGTCTTCTAAAAAACCCATTTCTTGAAGATGTACATGCCCTGCTATTATTGGATAAATCAAGCAAGTGTGTGGACACAAACCTTAGATCTCCCCAAGATCCACCTGTATCTAGAACAAATCAGGACAAAATAATACTCTTTTCCCTAGATTTTAACTATTGAATGTACTAGGAGGCAAAAACAAAGAACATACCTTATGATAGAAACTCACTTTGGTCTTTGTTGTTCCCACAGCCACTCAGTTCTCTAAAACCGCAGTCAAGACCAAAACAACCTCAAACCAACAGAAGTGAAAAGCTTTAATCCATTCAACAATCAATCTAGCCAACTATATGATCAAGGAGTTCTACAATAAAGTGGAACTAACTTTATGGGAAAAGGGCATATATCATATTGATGGAAAGTGAAGATTACAACTGAGCCTTGATGTTGCAAACTTCCTTTCAATGGCCACTGCATTGTGGCAGAAAGCAGTCCATCAGTGCTTTGGGAGAGTGGAGCTTGACTGGGGTTTCCTAAATAACCCAAGCCGTTTGGAATGAGACCCACCTGACGAGTTTAGCAGCCAGTTGGCGCTCTAAGGTCTCTGAAGCAAAAGAGAAAAACTGTCTGAGCTGAGTAATCTAAACTAAGAAACTAGAAACTAATAAAAGTAAACTTAAAACCATGCATTCTTTCTAACTAAATAAAAGAAATCAAGAGCTAAAATAGAAACTAGAAACTAATAAAACAAAAATAAAGACTAATACTAAAATATAAACTATGCTAACTATTCTATCTACAGAGCTACTAACTATTCTTATAATAACTCAAATCAACTATCTAATTATCAAGTTAATTACAATTTATTCACAAATGTACATTACATACAATCTACAGATTTGAATAAAACCTTTGAAACTAATTTGCTTGTTGTCCTAAGACAGTGAAGATAACTCTTTTTTGATTTTATGATTTATGAATAAAAAAAAAACTAAGCAGAAATTAAAACAAATCAAATTATCTATATTGAACTACTTAATAAGTAGTAGCTAAACACTAATTGACACAGGAAGCTCCGATGCGCTAGGTATATGATGTTGTAAAGGCTGAGTTGGAGGAGGGAAACTCACACAAGTTAATCCATTGTGCTTCGTAAGCGATCAGCTATCTTCTTGAAGTATATTCAAGGACAAACAAAACATAAAAAGAATGTCGCTCAATTTTCTGATTAAACTCACGCAAAGGAAACCTATTATTACAACAGGAAGCTTATATATAACAATTCAAATTACGAAAGGAACAAAGCTATCATTCACTGAAATGAATTAATAATTGTTATGTCAGCATAGATTTAAGGAAAACAAGATATGGATAACAATAAGATTATATCAATTGCATTTGATTGAGATAGCTAAAGCAATACTAAACGACAAACAAAGTGATACAAAACATGGAACAAAGTGTGAATGTATTGAGAAGCTATTACAAGCACCAAGTCCCAGTCGGAGTTTGATTGAGAACTCCATATCCTTGTTCTATACTGAGGATTGATATGCAATATTACAAAACTATAGGTTTATATAATTTTCTCACAAGGTAAAGCATCCTTGTGAATAATAATATCGTTACACAATCGGGAATAATCCCAAAAATCTCTTAAACCAGTAACTAAAAGTACAAATAAAATCTTTAAGATATCTTCCAACTGCTCCTCACATCCATAACAAATTCAGATTTGCATAATAGCGAAAATAAAATCAAGTTAGATGGATATTTTATTAAAAAAGGGTAAAAATCTGCTCCTGTAGAACAGCTACAGAATCAACTGATTCCGTAGCTAGTCAAAAATAACATACAAGACCAGATAGAAATCAAAATAAAATCAAATAAAAAAAAAAAAAAAAAAAAAAACATAAAAAAAAATATTTAATTACTAATTAAAAGAAGCAAATCGAACAATTCACAACAAAGCCAAAGCGCCTGTGCTCAGTGAACAAAACAGAATCTTAATTCAATCTAATTCAATCAAATCAAAATCAAATAAATACTCCCATGCAAAATCTCTCTAGAAATGAGTGTAGGGGATTAAAGAAGCTTCAGCATTGGCAAAAAATAAATTCTTGAGGTTTGCCAAATTCCATGATTTCAGTGCTTGCTCTAATTCCTCCTTTGTAATGTGCCCGTTGTTGTCTTTGTTTCCTCCTGTTGGTATTCTTGAAAATCCCTTGATCTATAACCAATCACATTGCAATGGAAATTCCCAGCTAGTCTGGCTTTTATTGTAGTACCATAATGCTTCCTTCAATCTACCAGATTTTCCACAGCCTTCTATCATAGACTTGTATGTTTCTTCGTTTGGCTTCAATCCTACATTTTGGAGGTTTTGGAATAAACTCATAGCTTGTTTCAACAAGCCCACCTTCCCGTATCCTGTGATCAAACTGTTAAAAGAAATGATGTTGGGAGGCAGTCCTGACTCCTCCATCATATGCATCACCTTTTCAGCTGCCAGTAAATTTCCCTGTTGACTATAGGTATTGAGGTGAACAAGCCAATTTTCTTGATTAGGAGACACCTGCTTCTCATTCACCAAAACAATGACAACTTCTGCTTTTTCATACAAATTTCATATTCTCATAGTAATCATTGCAGAATAAGCTCCACAGCAAGGTATACCACTGCTCCTCATGTGCTCAAAAGTAAATTCAGCTTCATGAAGATTACCTGCATTTTGATAAAGGATCATGAGCATACCATAAATGGCCTCCATAGGCTGAACACCCTCCTCCACCATTTTATCATAGAGGCACATAAAACACGAACAAGATTTGTGGCATCTTTCTCTGTAAGTTCACTCCTTGGATTATCATCTAAAATCATAGAAAGTATACATTTCCAATCTTTCATTGTCTTCATATCTTCCCAGACAGCATCAATCACATAGTTACTTAGAATTGGATCTGTGGAAAATTCCTTTAATATTTGTAGCAATCTTCCTAAAGGAAATTCGGACTCATTTTCCATTCCTTTCGGCGCCGTTGCGTATTTGCTAAATTACGAGCTATTAAGAGTGATCAAGTCTGTGATACGAATGAGTGGTGATTGTCAATCAATATCTCATCTACAGGTGGACAAGCTCCTCATCTGCAGAAGCTAATGCCTTTATATAAAGCTGTTTCAAGAGTCTTCTAGAGAACACTAAGCGCCGCGAGATATATCAATATCATCTGCTAGCTCAATCATACGGTTGAAAAAATCGTTCTGTGAAGAGGAAGTGATGGAACATTATTATCCACCTTATGCAATTTTGCAGTGCCGTTATAGAGATTTTGCAGACAGCAGAATTCTTATCATTCAAAGTCCAATCAAGGTATTTCAAATATAGATCTTGTAGTAATAGGGATGGATAAGACAGAAATCATCAACCGATAGCTCTGATACATGCAATCTGAATATCTGGATCTACGCCTTGATAATGATGCAGGGCTTTTTATGCATCATTTCATCATTATCCATAGACCTTCCTTTGTCTTTGATACCCAATTGCTCACTTCCTCCAAACTGTTCTGAAATAGCTCCATCCTTGTTAGGCACTTGCTTCCCTTCATGCCCACACACATACAGAGTGGACGATTTGGAAAATGGGAGCTAATTCATTGATTCAACACAGTATACTGGAAATAAATTTGCTCTTTAATCAACTTGATTTAATTCCTGAGACAAAGATAGCTCTAAGGTATGTTTCCATGGATAAATCAATCAACCCACAAAAATATGAATAATCCTTTAGCACAGATATGGAAAAGTGATAAGCATGCACACAGAGCCAAGTCATTGAGGAGATCTGAAAAATGGCCTTTAAAACATGAGCTAGAACTCTGTAATGGCTCACTTTATGAAGAAAACGCTCAAAATGAAGGTAAAGGGTCTAAAAAACGGTTATGGTTTTTCAGCCGGATTCATTCATTCAAAACCATTTGCCGAATGAAGCTCCACCCATAAAGCGTGACTCACGGGAGCAAATTCAGGCAATCTTCTCTGGCAAAATAAACCACAGCCCGATCACGAACACCTTGGAGGTTTAGTTCGCCCTTCAGCAGCCAGGAGATAACACACAATGAGTCGAGCTAAAAAGGGACAAGGGTTTGAAAAGATTAGGCTAAGAGATTCTCCCAAAAATCCACAAAGGTAACCCTGGCAAGGAGGCAAGCATCATGCAAAGTGTGTGAGGGTGATAGAGGTTATCTCTGTTCATGCCAGTTTATTGTTCTACCCAATAAAGCATAGTTCAACCATTAAATCATGTGTACAAACAATGAAATTGAATAGATGTGTGCCTACCAATGTGCGCATAAATCAATCAATTTTGAAAACAAAATCCAAATAATCAAGCCATGTCGCCAATGTCTTGTTGTGAAATTAATGGATTTAGAAATGGAAGCCAAATAATAAACGAAATATAAAATCAAAGCATCGCCAAACCTAATGAAACCAAATCCATAGTAATCAAAAATGTCCAAGAAATACAGTCGAGAAAGATTTGCGGTTGGGTAATGATAAGTGAAAAGATGGCATAAGGGCATATCAAATGAGGAAGGATGACAATGGTTCAAACAAGGATTATAATGTGACTTTGAAGGAATAATTTTTACTTTCCTGATGTGAAAGAAAAACGAAGAATAAATCTTGTGAAAAAGCGCCAAAGAATAAAAGCGTCGCGTTCAGTAGAAAATTACAGCGAAAAATCATGTTTGTGAAACATTGGTGTGTAAACTGGCTTATGAGAGACAATGAAAATGTAGATTGTTGCCAGCAATCGGATTTGGTAGAAGCGGTTATCTCGTCAAAGAAATAAATTCAAATTAGGACGACAAAAGAAAAATTCAACTCAAGAACAACAACCAAAAATAAATACAAACATCATCATTCCAACATCTTTTCAGTGATGTTCAAAAGACGAAAAGCCAATAAGGTCTCTTAAAGATGACCAAGTCACGATTTTTATGATAAATCTTCAGCTGTGGCATGTGCCTTTCTAACGTGAAGTCCATGCTTCTCGACGGGGTTTCATTTAACCCTCGGGACATCACCGTATCTGTCAAAATACAGAACGATTAGAATAAAGGACTTTTTAAAGAGGTTTCTGTAATCTTTACGATTTTCATGTACCCATTTAGCCATTTTATAGCGGGCTGTTAATTACCCGGCGAAGTTGTCTTGGCATGCATGCTTGCATTTACCCGCAGTACGTTGATATCGTTGGGTTTACAATCACTTCCCACGGCTCTTATTAACATTTTATTTTGTTTTATTCTTTATAGATAGCTTAGCGGGGGTGGCTGAAAAATCTTGATATTTATATATATATATATATATATATATATATATTTTAGACCTCATCAATTTTTTACTCTTGTCCTTTATTGGCTCGAAATGTTTATTTCTAAAACAACTACTATGACAGGGAAACATCCTTTTTGGAGTCATTCCTTCAGGGACGGTGTAAAAAGATAAAGATAATCGCGACAAACTTCACTCAGAGATCGAGATGAGTTGACTTCTTTCAAACAAAATTTTCAACATCATTTTAAATATATCACTAATGTTCATACAACTTTTCAGAACTTATTTCAGCGAAGAAATTTTCTCCCGGTCTTTAATGCAGATAGCTCGATTAACATGACCGAGATGTATTTCCAAAAGCAAAAGCCAGTACTTAAGCATAAAGGGAGAAATCCAAACACACACAAAAAAAAGTATACCACGAAAGTGCATCGAGAAAACCCTCATCACGACAATCACTGGGAAGAATGCTAGAAAAATCTTTGGATGATGGGAAAACAATCCTACTCATGATATCTTGAATTGGGGTTGATTTAGATTAGTTTATCTCTTACTTTCAATTAAGATTTTCATAATGATGCACCTAAGTTTTTTTTTTTTTTTAATAAACATTCAACTAGAAATAAAAGAAAGAATAAGGGACTACGATAATAAGTATTATGGTTCTCGTGAATTAAGCCCATGGATTCTTATTTGCATTTAATGAAAACAAACTATTAAAAATCCAAGAAATCAGAGAAAACCTGACCTAAACCTACCTAACTTTTAAACAAATTCAGGATACTATGTGAAGTCATGCTTCCAATGTAGCCATCGAATTAGCTCTAATCTGCAATGAAAACAAGATCAAGCATTATTAAAAAGAATGGTATTATATTAACAAATGACATGTATATCACACTTTCCTTCATAATCAACATCTAGAACAAAGTAAGCATGATCTTACCATTTCCTGGGATATTCTTGTTGTATGAATCCTCCATCCATTACACAATCTTGTCGTGATAAAGGTCACTAATGGCATGGAAGTGTAAAGTAGTTTGAAAAAATTTGTGTCAGGATCATGAAGAAATTGAATAACCATCACTTGAGGTTGAAATGCCTCATCCTCCTTACAATTCTCTCTAAAGTCATTCATTATTTTCTTCACATGGAGGATCTAAAGAAACATGTCACACCTGCTTCCAAGATACTTGGGTAAAAAAAGCAAGCGCAACACCTTCATTAAGAAAATTTTTCACATATGAATATTCAAGACATTCTAAGATCCTGTAAGAAAAATGCGGATGCATACCAAGATTTTGATGAAATGAATGTATCAATGGAAAGCTCATCATATAAAGGATTGGTGCAATCAATTGATTCATCGGTTTGAGAATCTTTAAACCAATGCGTTGATAATGTCAAAATGTGAAGAGCATCAACATTAAGATTCAAGCTAAGCAAAGAATTAGTATTAAACTTAGAATGTTTGATCTCCATAAAACATAATGCCTTGTCCTTTTCAACCATAAAATTTGTAAAATCATCTCGTAACATGCCCTCTTCCCATTTACGAATGATGGCGAACAAAGAGTCAAATCGGTTTATCCAACGTTATTAACAGATTAATTTCACCAAAGGGGTGTATAGGAAAGGATGTGATTGTGGTGAAAAAGAGTAGGATGTTGGCAGAGTAGATTTCAAGTCCACAGGGATCTAGGAATGATCGAGGATATAAAAGAATAAAGGAATCGAGAAATGAAAATGAAAAGAATCTCTTGAACTATGATAATCAACAATTGTATTCTTAAGACAATTCTCTTCACTTTATACAAAACTCTCACTTTGTTTTGGTGACGAATTATTTAACATAATATGATCATTTGGATTTGCCTTTTGTGTGACGGATAATTCAAAATTTATGTGACAAACATCTAGTCTTTCACAGGAACAAAGTGCATTTTGAGGATGAAAATTTAAAGTTTCTAGCGGCGCTTCTTCTGTCAGATTCATGGAATTATAGAACATTCAAGAAGATTTTAGTTGCTTAAGTGTTCTTCAATGATTGATTTTTAAATGACTGATTAGGCATGAGTTACAAAAGAATGAGAATGACTGCAACAGAGCCAAGAAATGAATCATCTTCCATGTTCGTCTTAGCTTTGAAAATACAATGATTCAAAGGAAAAACCGGTTTGGTTGTCAATAAGAGCATGATCAATAGATTCTAACTCCATGGCTTGTTCAGCATTATGGAAGAATTTTCCTCTTCTTGAAAAGAAGATTATTCGCGCGATTGAGTGATAGGATTTGCAATTGGTTCTTCATTTGTGATTGAACATGGCTGAATGGAAGGGATGTAAAGCATCATAAAGAGATTTAAATATATGACATGTCATCGAGATTAAATTCTGAGAGGATATGATAGACTCATGTCAAAAGCCTTATGAAGATGGATCACCGTTGATTAAGCAGTATGAAATTCTTCACATAATTGATCAAAATCATAAATTTCCAAAAGCATTTAGAAACTCATCTTCAAATTGAAACCAATAAAAAAATGCTGCTTATACGGAAGGATTCAAACCAATGTTTGATTAGACCTCTAAAAATAAAAGCAAAAGGTCTGCATAAAACTCCTAAATCGAGATGTCATGTTTTGGCACTTGCAACAAAACTTGTTAAGGTGGTCTATAGCAAATAATTTTCCTTCACCATCAAAGTGAGTTTGGACAAGCATAAAATGCTCCGTTGGAACATCGGGTAATGAGAAGTTGAAATCATGTTCCAACACGGTGGTTTGGGGAGCCATGGGGGGAATTGAATAAATCTGAAATAAAGGCTCCTACAAGGACAACTTATCAGTCGGCCCTCCTTCTAGCAACATTTGTTGGCCGAGGTAACAGTCCATCCGTCAGGCGGGAGAGTGGAACAGAACCAGGGGTTGTCTAAATAACCCAAGCCCGTTGGAATGGACCACCACGGCGAGTTAAGCGGCTCCGTTGGCCGCTCTAAGGTCTCCCAAAGAAACCAAAGAGCCGACTGAGATCTAAATTAAAGGGAAACTAGAAACTAATAAGAATCAACTAAAACAAACTAACCCCCAACTAAATAAAGAAATCCAAACTAAAATATGAAACTGAAACTAATAAAACAAATAAAAGGAACTAATATACTAAACTATAAACTATGCTAACTATTCTATCTACAAACTACTAATAACTATTCTTAATAACTCAAATCAACTATCCTAATTATCCAGGTTAATTACAATTTATTCACAAATGTGCATTACATACAATCTTAAGATTTAAATAAAACCTGAAACTCAATTTTAGCGCTTTTATTTAGAATAGCGAATAACTCTTTTTGGATTTTTATGGTTATGAATAAGAGAAAGCAAATAGCGAGAATTGAAACCGTCAAAATTATATCTGTATTGAACTACTTAATAAAAGCAATAAAATAAACACTAATTGGGCACGGAAAACCACTCCAAGTCGCTGCGTATGATGACTTGTGGTGATTGGAGGAAAATCCGCACCCGATTAATCCGGTATTAGCTAAATGGCGATCAGCTATCTTGCTCCTTAAGTTTGATCACGGGACAAACAAAACATAAAAGAATATCACTAATTAATCAAAGCAATTAAACATCTAACTAATTAACCTGGAAACGCTCCAAGTTTGCCCTGTGTATGATGGCTACGTAACCTGGTTGGAGGAAGAAATTCACACCATTTAGCCCTCGAGCTTCTCGCAAAGGATCAGCTATGATGCTTCCTGAAGTGGGTTACAGGACAAACAAGACATAAAAGAAATCATAACAGTTTTCAGATTATGAATTCATGCAAGAGGGAAACCTACTGTGCAGCAAATTCATATATGATAATTCAATTCATAAAGAAGTCAAAGCTATCATTTATAAACTGAATCCTTTAACTGTTACGTCTTTTATCAAATTGAAAGTAACAAGGTATGCATAATAATAAGAAATTATATCACTTGAATTTGATTTAGATAGCAAAGTGATACTAAACCAAACACAAAAAGATATACAAAACTTGGAACAAAGTGTCAATGTATTGAGAAGCAAAATCTATAACACCGCATCCATTCTGCTCCAGTTTGAATAAGCATTACATATCCTTGTTCTCCCAAAACTGAGGATTATGATTATTACAAAACCATAGGTTTATATAAGTTTTTCACAAGGTAAAACATCCTTGTGAATAATAGCAAACACTTTACACAATCTGGGAATAATCCCAAAAATCTCTTAAACTAAATAACTAAAATTGCAAGTGAAATATTTAATATGTCTTCCAACTACTCCTCACATCCATAACAAATTCGAATTTGCCTGTAATAGACAAAATAAAATCAAGTTAGATGGATATTTTATTAAAAAAGTGGTAAAAATATGCTCCTGTAGATTAGCTACAGAATCAGCTGATTCTGTAGCTGGTCTAATTTGAGGACAGGACTATTTTAAATCAAATAATCTAATAGAAAAATATTCAAATCATAAAAACAAAGATTTAATTACTAATTAAAAGAAAGCAAATCATTTAATTCACAACAAACCAAAACTGCCATGCTAAATTAGAACAAACAAAATCTTAATTTAATTTAATTCAATCAAATCAAAAATCAAATAAATATATACAAAATCTATCTAGAAATGAGTGTAGGGGATTAAAGCAGCTTCAACATTGGAAAAAAAAGAAATTCTTGAGGTTTGCCAAATTCCATGATTTTAGTGCTTGCTCTAATTCCTCCTTCGTAATGTACCCGCTGATGTCTTTGTTTCCTCCTGTTGGTATTCTTGAAAAATCACTTGATCTATAACCAATCATGTTGCAAAGGAAATTCATTAGTCTTCATTTCATTGTAGTACCATAATGCTTCCTTCAATCTGCCATCTTTTCCACAGCCTTCTATCATAGACCTGTATGTTGCTTCGTTTGGTTTCAATCCTACATTTTGGAGGCTTTGGAATAAAATCATAGCATGTTTTAACAAGCCCACCTTCCTGTATCATGTGATCAAACTGTTAAAAGCAATGATGTTGGTAGGCAGTCTTGACTCCTCCATCAGATGCATCACCTTTTTAGCTGCCAGTGAATTTCCCTGCTGACTATAGGTATTGAGGTGAACAAGCCAATTTTCCTGATTAGGAGACACCTGCTTCTCATTCATCAAATCAATGACAAATTCTGCTTTTTCATACAAATTTAAACGGCTATAAATAGTAATCATTGCAGAATAAGCTCCACAACAAGGTATACCACTGCTCCTCATGTGCTCAAAAGTAAATTCAGCTTCATGAAGATTACCTGCCTTTTGATAAAGGATCATGAGCATACCATAAATGGCCTCCGTAGGCTGAACACCCTCCTCCACCATTTTATCATAGAGGCACATAAAACACGAACAAGATTTGTGGCATCTTTCTCTGTAAGTTCAATCCTCGGATTATCATCTAAAAGCATAGAAATTATACATTTCCAATCTTTCATTGCCTTCATATCTTGTCAGTCATCATCAATCACATAGTTACTTAGAATTGGATCTGTGGAAAATTCCTTTAATATTTGTAACAACCTGCCTAAAGGAAGTTCAGACTCATTTTCCATTCCTTTCGGCATAGGTTGTGAGCTGCTAAATTTCTGAGCTATTAAGTGATCAAGTACAACGAATGAGTGGTGATTCATCAATCAATATGTCATACAGTGGACCAAGCTCCTCATCTGCAAGAAGCTAATGCCTTTATAATTGTTTCAAGAGTCCTATGGTACTAACTGCCACAAATATATCAATATCATCTACTAGCTCAATCATACGGTTGTAAAATCGTTCTGTGAAGAGGCTAAGTGATGGCACATTATCATCCACCTCATACAATTTTGCAGTGCCATTATAGAGATTTTGCGGACAACATCATTCTTATCATTCAAAGTCCAATCAAGGTATTTCAAATATAGATCTTGTAGGAATAGGGATGGATAAGACAGAATCCATGAACGGATAGCTCTGATACATGCAATCTGAATATCTGGATCTACGCCTTGATAATGATGCATAAAAAGCCCTGCATCATTTCATCATTATCCAGAGACCTTCCTTTGTCTTTGATACCCAATTGCTCACTTCCTCCAAACTGTTCTGA
>SNQJ01S0123160.1:0-26778 GCA_010110895.2 Picea sitchensis | reverse complement strand
CTAGCTACCTTACATTCCATCCCCCTTATGAAAGCGGTGTCCTCAACGCTTGATGTACAACCATATACCAGGGTCCCATGGATAATTGTGGACCGTAATACTGAAGAAGACTGAAGAACCAAAGTCCCATGTAGAAAGGAAATCCACCATGCTGAAGTAGTCCAACCACCACTGTAAGCCCGGGTCACATGTCCAAGTGCTCATGTGAAATCCCCGTAGAATATTTTGCAACCCAATAACCAACTCTAAATGATGCTCCAAATACTGACACCTATCATGTGAATCCAAATAAGAAGATCCATCCACATAGTGGAAAAGGGTCATAGCAGAATCTGGAAGGAATAATACCACTGTAGAATATGCAGACTGAACTCTGGCAACTCGCTCCTGATCTGGGACATTGATTTTCTCTACAGAAGGTGGAGTAGAGTCATCAAATAAAATATGGAAGTGGTTGTCATCCCAGAAATGACAACTATCCATATACCAATCATCATAATTGTCCTCAAAATCATACCAAGCATATCTTTCTCGATTATATTCATTCATGAGGCCTTGCATAAGAAAATTCTCATGCATGTCATTCAATGAATCTTGAATACTATGAAAACTATCATTGAGGCCATATGTCAGGCTGGCTGTGAGGCCATCTGTGAGGCTCTTTGTGAGGCTGTCTGTGAGGCGTTGTGCAAACACATCCAATCTATCATCCAATTGGGCTTTGAATGATTTAAGAGTTTCTTTCAAGGTTTGAGACGAAATAGTCATCTGAGCACCCTATGAACTCTTCGGTCCTGCAGTCGTCATGAAAAAACTCAAAAAATAGACCCAAGAAGTTTCGACAGAAAATCGCGGCTTTTTCTGGAAAAACCCTAAAAAACTGTTGAACTTGAAATGCTCATAACTTCACTTCCCGGACTCCGTTTCGACTGATTTTTTTTTTGAAATTGGGTGAAATTGTGAGAAGAACTCAGATCTGTAATTTTTGAATACCATGAAAACCAACACAGGCTATATGTCAGTCGGCCGTGAGGCTATCTCAGGAGGCTTCCTTTGTTAGGCTGTCTGTGAGGCGTTGTGTAAACACATCCAATCTATCATCCAATTGGCTTTTGAATGATTTAAGAGTTTCTTTCAAGGTTTGAGACTAAATAGCCATCTGAGTAATCTCTATGAACTCTTCTATTCCTGCAATGCCATGAAAAAACTCAAAATAGACCCAAGAAGTTTCGACAAAAAAATCGCGGCTTTTTCCAAAACCCTAAAAACCTGAACTGAAATGCCTATAACTTCACTCTATCTGCTTCGACACTGATTTTTTTTGAAATTGGTGAAATTGTGAAGAACTCAGATCTGTAATTTATTTGGGCAAATTCGCCTCTAAATGCTACAGAAATAAAAATAAATCGTACACTGTTCAAGAAAAACCTCCAAAATTGGTGATTTTAAACCCTCAATATTCAATTTCCTGGACCAAGCCGAATAATTTTTTTTTAAATTGGTGTTTTTCTGAGAGGAAATCTAGATATACAACCATTTTCAAATTTTGCACAAAATATACTGAAATGTCTGAAGTCATGTTCTCTTTTTTTCTTCCTCCCAAGAAAATCTGCAAAATAAAAATGAAGTTGCCCAACTCCGCCATGAAAGTGTTCCATACCAATTGTTAAGAACCCTAATAGATCTACAAATATAAAATCCACAAATACTGAATACATAATAGATCTACAAAGAAAGATAGAAGAAACCACACTTATATTATTACTAAACCTTTCAAGGTAGGCACCATACAAGGGATCCTCTCCAAGCTCACTTGCCTCTCTGTAAGTATCTCCTAATGAGTTACACGCTCCAAGTACAATATTTCTTTTCATGTCTCCTTACATTGTTTGAACCTCTTTATAAAGTGCTACCATCACCTAAGATTATTCTAGAGGAGGAATCTTCCATAAGTAGAACCTTCTAAGAAGTCCCTACATTTATTATATCTAACTACCATAGTGGGTCTTATTTAATAATATAGTAGACCTAGTCCACCCTACATTGGAATGACCCCACTATTATCACTATGGACCCCCTCCTGTCTCCACCACCCCATACCTTACATATTCACCTAAGCAGTGGTCATGTGAATGGTTCATTCTAGAAGCTTCTTCATTCTTTGAAGTTCATAGCCAGAGCGCCTGAAAGAATGGTTTGTTTTAGAGGTTGGTACAAGACAATATTTCCCTCTTGTGGTTAACAGAGAAATGGTCCAGAAAATCATTCCCTAGGGTAGACTCATTCTCCTGTGTTTCATTATGATTAGTGCTATACAGAATGGCCCAGTTAGGTGGAATGGTCCAAGTTCAAGAATCGTGGATAGACATTCCCTAGGGCGCACTCTTTTCCTGTGTGTTGTATTATGATTAGTACCCAGGAATGGCCTGGCTAGTGAATGGTCTTAGGCTTAGAAAATCAAGGACAACCATTCTTCTATGCTTGAGAATAGTCTAGATAGCCTATGATGATGTTTTACCTTCCTGAGAAAACTCATCCCAAGTTCTCTCCTTCGACTCCTGCTTTTCTCCTCCTCACCAAACAAGTGGAATATTCTAAGAGGCTCATCTCCTTGAAGACTTTGAAGCTTCAACCTAGCCTCCTCACTCATGTCACATGTTTGTTAGTCCTGGAAAATGTCTTTCTCTAACCTGGATCTGAGGAGAAATACTTTTGAATGAGTTTCTGAGCCACCTGACTCTCTCTGAGATCAAATTCACTCTAAGTCTCCATGCTCCCTCTAAAGCTTGAATCCCTCCCAACTCTAGCTCTCTAATATGGTATTTGTGGGTCACCACCTCATCACTCCTGGTGGAGCTATCTGATCCTCATGATATGGCTCATCAATGTTATATCTCTTTGCATCCTGCAAAGTATCAAAAATCCATGCCGACCTCTTCTTGGTCACTACAACAACTCTAGGTAGATCCACTGGCCCTTCTGGCTCTACTAACTCTACATTATTCGATCATCTTTGATCCTTCTATTCCTTACAATCAATCTCCATATGAGATACCTATATAAAAGTACTCCCTCATAGAAGGTTTTAACTTCATCCCTTCTTTTTCTTTGGTACATGCATGTATACAAATGTATACAACTTCTTATCTAGTATCTTTAGTCCATGTCTCAAACTAGATACCATCTAATATGTTTCCTCATACAACCTTCACTATATCTCTCTTAGATTTATCATCCAGACTTTCCTGAAACAAGACCAACAATAAGGGGAAATAGTAGACAAGAATAATAGTAAAACAAAACCAGAACAATCACACAATAACTCCTTCTTAGAGCTATCACTTGTGACCCTTCCTAGAACAAGAGTCAAATATAAAAGTACACAATAATAAGAAATAGGAACAACACTCTTCTTAGTGTTGTGACCAATCATTTTTCCACGGTAATCAGCCTCGAACAAGAAAGCAAGAACAACAATATTTACATGAAACTTCCATGGAATTTACAAGATAACCTGCACCAGACAAGAGAAACAAGAGAAAATTTATTTCCAATATAATAGAATTTTCATAAGAACACATCTATGTTAACAAGAATAAAGACAATTTCATGGTAATCAACATGTCACACCAAAGTGACCTGCCTGGAAGCAAACCAAGAAGTATCTCATAGAGGGGATGTTAGTTCATCTTGCAAACAAGTACACTAAGCATTTATATCACAAGTACTTCACATGCTACCAAGTTGATCCAGGATATTGGTGGCTGGCCCAATCGCTCCAAATCCCAACCGCTCATCTTAACACTACCAACATGTTTCTTTGTAACGAGAACATTTATTTGTAATTATGGGTTCTCAGACTGGATGTCATGAAAGCCCCACATAGAATCCATGGGATACAGGTCACTTCACCTAATATTCCAACTGTCTTATTTTTGAAGTTTCATGTTAGTACATCTTTTGTACTCCGAGCTATTTTAGTCCCAAACAATGTTTTCTTGGCTTTCCATAGTTAAATGTAGATGGAGTTAGATTTTTAAGACTTAATGCATAGTTCTCTAAAAATACCTTTCCAACGTATTATCACATGCCTAAAATGAAGATCAGATGCAAAAGTTATGAGCCCTGAAGTTAATGTACTAACTTACTCAACTAGCCCACATGACTTTTGGTGCTTCATCTCCTAGGTTAGGTTTTTGGATGTCTAGGGTTTTGGCACTCATGTTTATCATAAAAAATTCTCCAGAGACTCATTGTAATCAACTTGTTGCTAATGAGTGTAGTTGTCACATCTCTTCTTAGAGATAAAGTCGCCACCATTCTAGCTGTGGTAGAAGTCTTACTGCATTCTTACACCGTATTTTCATTAATAGAATCAAGGTATCATATCTCTTTGTTTGGAAATATTTTTAGTATTTCACCTGCATTTTCATTTCGTTTCGAAAATAATGTGGATCACAAGTATTCATTGTATCTAGCAGTCATAGATCCTTTCAAGGATTGTTGTCACAACTATAGTATTTTACTTGTAATGTAGCAATTATCAAACTTGATATGTGCAATTGAAACTTATCAATTTAATCAATCAAACCGAAACCCGAATCTTCAAGAATGAGCTGTTTTTTTCTTCCTAGTCTCCTACACTTAAGATGACAAGTATTCTTCCTCCAACATGTCCCCTGTATTTTCAAGACAATATGCTTTCTTAAGATAAAACTGAAGTTAGAATATAATGGTAAATCCAAAATCTCAACCTAATCAATCTAATACTTTGAATAAGCTTTATAACTTTAACTTTGACCAAAGGTTAGTATGATAATCATGACTTCAATAGATCAAAATACAACTAGATGTTCATAAGATCATAATAATAGAGGTATATCAAAAATAATCAAACCCGAGTGTATCAATGTGTTGGATTTGAGATCCCTTTGTATCTATTATCATTGTTTGACAAAAGATCCTTCTCCGCAAACACCCTCAAGAGATAGAGTATAGTTTGAACATATACAAGTACATACCTCATGTAGCAATGAAAACAATGATGCAATGGCACCATCCGCCAACAATGGCAAGCAATGATGAATCCTAAAACTTCAAGGTGATCCAACTTGAAATATGAAGATAGATGGAGATGCACTAGGGTAAGGTGCACTAGAAAAAAAAATATTAGGCCCAATATCACGAACATTCACTCCAACTAGTGTTGCAACCCGGCATTGCAATTGGTGCTACAATTGGCACCCAGAACGGTTCTCGTGAACTGGCATGAAGGAACTCAACAGAACTCAAGAATCGACATCAAGATACCTGGTTTTATGAGGAAACCCCACTTTTTCAAACTTCAAAACTTGTAGCCTGATCCAAGGGAAAGATGTGCCTTACTTAGGTGACCTTCTTAGTGGGTTTAGTAAGTGCAATGGGGGAAACTAAGGATATCCCTTCGAGTGGTTAAACTGTTATGAAGGAAACCAACTATGATCCCATGTTAAAATTTTGGTATGCTCATATAACCATAGACAACACACTGTCACCAACCATAGGCATCTTCATCTGCCACCCCCCAGCACACTAACCTTTCTTAGATTAATGATTCTCGAAAGTCCACACTAGAACCAATGTGATAAACTCCTAGCCACAATATTTGTTGCAACAACACAATAACCATACAGAGATAGCGTACCTTACACCAAGGGAATCACAAGAGACATACCAAAAGACTGCTACACTATTCCTACAGACTTGAAATTCTCCCAAATTTAATTGCAAATTTCCAAACTCTCACTCTTAGTTGTCGCTGTTGTAGTTCCTCTTTAGGCTTGTGCACTGGATAAGTGAGTGAGTGTACAAATGAGTTAAGGTGTCACCTTATTTATATGTATTCTATCAATGAACTTTTCCCACAGGGACGACCTGTCTTTTCTGGAAAATATAATTTACTTCAACATTTTATGGTAGGGCAGACTTCTCTTTCTAGGTTTCTTTTATTTCTTTATTGTTATTCTCCATGGAACCACCTCTCTAGGGTTTCCACACATCTATTTACTGCCCCTCTTACCTGTAATATTTTGATCTATGTACAAAGTTTACACTTGGAGATTAATACCTCCCACAACTACCAAAACATCAACAAGGGGAAAGATTCCATTAACTGGCATGACTAGTTAACCTAACTTGTAGTTGACTAGTTTAGGGATTTAACCATAGCCTAGGCTTCCATCCCCACTTTCCCATTGAGAACCCTACAAGGGTGTTTTATCGTGGTGCTTGACTCATTCGGTTTTGAGTATCACCATAAATGGAAACCATACTAGGTAATGAAAGTTCCTATCCTTATGAAAGCTTATCCTTTGGTGTATGTCCAAATCTCCACATAGATCCCAAAGAATTCTAGATGAATCTCTTGAGTTTAAGTCCCCTTCTAAGAGGAAATCAAGAAGAAGGATTCTTGACCATTTTGAGAAGCTACCATCTCAATCCATTACTAATTCTGAAATGAAAAGCTATGTTACTAAGGTTAACCCAAACATAGTCAATATGACTTCTTCCACCTCACAAAATAGTTCAAATTATGAGTCATACACCTCAAATTCTAGTTCTATTGCTATAGTGAGTATGTTTATCTAGTTCAACCATGTACCTATTCCAAATAATCCCCAAAAGGTGATAACAAAATATAGGAATATTTTCATACGATAGATGCGTATACAATTTTACTTGAAAATGCCATCAGCTTTCAACATTAAAAAAAATCAATGATTGACCTTTACAATATTTAAAGATCATCTACCCAAATTTTCAAGCAATATGACGACTTTCACTAATGAACATTTGGCTATGTTTTCCAATTCATGTGACAACATTAGTGCTCAAGACAATGATACTTGCATGAGATTGTTTGTAAATTCTTTGGAAGACAAGGTTGTTGTCAAGTTCTTTGACCTCCTCAATAAAAAATAATTATACCTAATTTGAGTTGGTTTATTGGTTCAAGTCCACTTTTTTGCAATTCCGAAAACTTGTTGATCATACAAGGAATTTTGATTGCTTAACTTTCAAATATGGTGAAACCATGAAGGCTTTTAACCTCATATTCATGAAACTTTTCTATAAGGTTCTTGAAGTCATTCGACCTACTCCACATATAGCTTTAGTCCATTATTGTTACAACATTCTTGTTGCTTATCGTCATCAATTAGAAGAAAAGAACATAAATTGTCTTGGTTTTGTCTTATAAACCTATCTAGAGTTTGAAGAATAGAACCTTAGGAGAGGTCATCCCTTTGATAATGTTGTCCCTGAAAATGATATGACTATAATGTTGCAAATGATGTAGGATATGCACAACATAATGATCTCTTTCAAGTATAGTTTTACTATAGATCTCAAACCTATTTCAAATCCTACCTCTAGTATTTGAACGAGACCTAGTTCCTTGTAGCCTGAAGAGACTTCTCCTCACCATTAGTGCACCTTATGCGATGAAGCTCATGAGCCATCCACCTATGAGCTATTTAGTAGTCACACATCAAGTTGTAATGTCACTATAAACAAAGTTTCATTTCATAAAACCTGCATATCACATTGAAAGAGTATAAACAAACTTTAGAGAGTTGGAAGCTTTCATAACAAATACATGAGTGAAAACAAAGATGAGATGAACTGGCTCCAACACAATCATGGACATCTCATCACATTCATTCATATAATATATGAAACCAGAGACAACGCTGCTATAGCTCTTCTATCACACATATTTACATGTAAACCTAGAAAAAGGATAAACTATTTGATAGAGACGTCACATGGTCATGAAATAAATTCAAACCTCTTCATAACCTACACTTCAAACCCCTGGGATAGATTTTGCCTTAATTACAAATGAAAGAAAACAATATATCATCCCATAATTGTTGAATAAACCTTTATTGGCCATGGAAATTGATATAAAACTGGAATAAATATTTCTTTGTAAACTCATACAAATGTTGAAATATTTATTTGAAATCCTAATTCGAACTAAATAGAGCTCAAATTAATTCCAAATGTAATTCGAACTAAATAGAGGTCAAATTAATTCCAAATGTAAATGGAGATCAAATTAATGAAAAATCTCATATGTATCGCTCATGTTTTCTCAAAAATATCATGAAGAAAACAAAAAATTCGTGACTCTAAATGGCTACATCATACCGAATCTCATATCTATACACATTTATCATGAAAAAATATGAAGTTTGTTCATGGAAAAATGTCAATCTTAAAAACTGGACTATTTTATAATGATTATTCCCTGGAATCTTCCAAAATTACGAATGGACAGGCTGGAATCTCTATTAATGAACAAGTTGGCATTATGAAGGAATCCAATTTGTACATTTTAAAGTTCTAACTTATTCTTTCATCATCTTTGTCTATTCTAGATAATAATAAATAGTTAAATATTTATAAAATTTAAATAATTTTATTTATATTATTTTAAATTCAAATATTTACCCCGGATGGGGCATTAATGTCACCAAATGCGGACTCCACTCGCCCCGCTTAAATGTCACAATCGCCACCACGCGATGCATTAACCATGCATGACGGATACGCGAAATAGGGGCGGTGGATCTGATAGACCATTCTCACAGCATTAACGTCAGCAAGCCCGGACGGCTTTAGTTAAGGGAGAAAGGATGTAATTCTACCTCTGTTCATTGGATTTTAGTTTGTTCATTTGGTCCGCCTCGCTCAGAAGTTCTCAGATTGTTAAAGCGGGTGCAGCCCACCCTCTCTTTGTGTTCCGCATATTTTGCATTTTCCGGCGCGAATTTGCGTTTTATAATCCGTGGTTCCGGGCGCCATCCAAAGATTTCGTGCACCTCCCTTGACCGCCATGATGAAGCTTGCTCTTCCGAGATATCCTGCAATCGCTTACTCATTGCCTCGAGTCAATTGGCCTTCACCTGCACTCACCCCTGCCTCATGGCCAGGAAGTTTGTGGCTTACCCTGCTTCACCAGAGTCCATAAGGCTCAAAAGCGTCAAGGAAGAGTCGGAGCTGCCTTGGTATCACGCACGCCCATCCCAAAGAAGAATAGAGCGGAGCTGGCACGCAGGCTGAAATAATATTGCAGTACATACCGGCGCGAAATAACATGTTAATTCCATCTCGTGTCTGCGTAAAAGTGGTCTGAGGGGAGGAATTCTCCCGCATTGTAGCCGGTTCCATTCATGGCTAACATGACGCTTCCCCTCGCGACTGAACGGTGCCCTATCGAGTACGTGCAAGCCGAGTCCGACCTTTCGCTTTGGATTATTCCCTCATTGCATTGTGGAGGAAATTCCTCGTTCGGGATGATACCCCGAATTGCCAAGGTACACGTGTGAACGCCGCAGTTTGAAGGCGCCAGAGCTCATCGCTGGAGCGAGGAAGCAACTGCCAATCCAGGGGAGCGTGAGGATCAAGCTGGTCTGGAGCCAAGGGACGGGGCAGGACAATGATGCACAATGCGCCATCCTGACGAAGCACCTGGATATGATGATAGACATTCGTGGGCACTTGGTGGATTTAGATCACCGAGCTCTCCTCTTTGGACAGCGTATGGATATGCTCTTGACGCATTTTCCAACGCTAAAAGGGAGATGTCCCCCGCGCTAAAGCCGCCATTCCAGCATACCAGCATGGATGACAAGTCACATGGCACGTAGGCTCTTTACTTGCCTCAGGTTTCTTAGTTCTTTGCACTTATCCTTTGGACCTGCCTCGCTTCCTACCGCGTAATGTATGCCTCCATATGTTTTTATACTAATTACTTGCTATATGCATATGTCGGTTCATAATCGGCAAGATTTTGTATGGCCGTGCCTACTCTTTGTACACCTCGCTATTTTGTTCATATAATATAGTGTGATCCACTTTTACCTCAAAAAAAAAAAAAATTCAAATATTTAATTAATATAGAGAGGTTACGATATCAGAAAGAACGAGGGTTAATATTATTACTTTTAAGATTAGTTTTTAGTAAAGATGATTTATAAAATCATAATAACAAAAAGTGTTTTCCCATTTAGTTTTTCATAGTACACTATAAAATCATAATAATACGTGTGTTTAACTTTTTGCCAAGAAAATAAATCTATATTTTTATTAATATAAATAAAATTATATTTATATATTTTCATAAAAATACAAATTTGATATTTATGAAATTACATTAACTATTATTAATGTCTATATGTTTATTATTTTTATAGAAAAAAAATTAAAATACACTTTAAGTTTAAAAATTTGGACCATTTCTTTTTGTGGAGTTATCCATATTGAGGGGAATCTTAATTTTCTTTGCATCTTTTCAATTTATTGAATGTGAATAAACTTTTTTTTTTTTCCAAATTTAATAAAAAAAATTGTTAAAAGTTATAATTCCATTTTTTATGAAAATTTTTAACCTTAATATTTTGTTTTTCAAAATTTTAGTCATTTAAAAAAATTAAATAAAATGAAACTTTGTTTCTTGGAAAAAAGCAAAATCATCTAAATATCTTTTAACAAGTATAGTTATGATGTTACATTGGGATCTTACCACCTTGTTAAAACCCCTTAAAAAAACCTTAAGAGAATACCATTTGTTAACACTTAGATTTAACCTCCCAAAACCCTAAAATTCCAAAATAAATAAATAAATTTACTCTACTTATGGACATATACCCTAATGTTGTTCTATACACTAATATTGTTGTTTAGTATTTTATGGCATCCTAGTCTTTTTAGGCCCTCCTTTTCATCAAAAGTAAAAGTAGTGAGGATGACACTAATGAATGCATCAGACTTTGTCTTTATTTTGTCCAGTATCACCAAAATTGTGAGGCCACCATGTCCTTATATGCTAGCTATTATCTTAACATATTTGGACTCTCTACCCCTTAATACCTTAATGAATGATGACATAATATTTGACAGCATTGATATACAACCACGACGGATTGTCCATTGATACTGATTGACTGGCCCAGTTTATCGAATTTATGAGATTTAATTTTATGGATGACTGTGTCAACGTTGTTCTAGACAACACAACGGCGCCAGAGTGGAAAATAAAATAGCCGTGGGCCGTCGCCCATCCCAAGATCAAACCGATATATAAATCCACAGGCGGTATTAAAAAAACTGCCAGTGTCGCCGCCTGTGAATCCATGGGCGGTGGCATATTTTCTTGGACCGCAAACCACCCAGAATGTTCCAGATAAAAGTTACATCGTATCCGCTTTCGTCATGCAAAACCATCATAGAAAACAAAACAAAACCGTTAGTTGTGTTGCCACGTGGTAGAACACGTCATCGATAACAATGCGATGCTCAGCTACGGAAACGCCAGCGCAGACGGTTAGCAACCATTGTGGAACCGAGGATAATTGACCGACGTTGGTAATGGGTTCAATTTCTCGAAACCCAGTTATTTCCCAGTCAGAGAATTATGTCTATATAAGCATCTCTCTGTTCCTCTCGTCTATTCATATTGCGTCTATACATCCCCTCTCTTCTGTTTCTCGAAAAATATTTTAGCTCACAAGCTCTGTATCGGACAATGGGTGAGTGCCTTGATCGGTTCTTTGATGTTATCTTTTATTTGCTGCTTCTTTTTTCATTTCTTTTGGTCATTAATTGTTTATTCTTTCCCCTGTTTGTGGCGGTTTCGCTATGTCCAGGTTCTACTGGAAAGATCAAGATCGGAATCAATGGTAATTATTGGACAGATTTGACAGGCGTTTCTGGGTTGGCAGTTTTCAGTGTTTTCGTCTGTTTTTCTGACCGCTGATTTGGCGATTTACGGTGGGATTTTTTGCTGTGCAGGTTTTGGCCGAATTGGAAGACTCGTCGCCCGTGTGGCTCTGACTCGCGATGATATTGAGCTCGTAGCCGTGAATGACCCATTCATTTCTACCGATTATATGGTGCGTATGCTAGTTGCCGTCTTTCGACTCTGTTGAAGCATTTGGACATGATTTTGTAGCTTTGCGCATGAGCCTGAGGCTGGCTTTTGTTTTGATAACTTACTGGATGAGATCGAGGGATTTATTTGTCTAATCGGTTGATTCTAAAGATGGATTTGGAAGATAAATACTGTAATTTAAGCGTTTTATTAACAAAACAGAGTACTCCTCTTTATCTAGTTTCTCTTCTTTGGTTGTCGGTGGCTTACGGATTTGCAGTTAAGAGTGCCGATTAAACCCTCGTTTACCGTTAGTTAAGGCAAATGTTTATTTTGGCCGTTAATCTGCGTGCCTTTTGAGTTTGATGTTGATAAAAGGATTTCTGCGGACACAATCAGTTACTGGAAATACCGATCTTTGGCACATTTAAAGTTCTGAATAGCTCTATTCCCTTGTCTTTGTAGATTATATGCTAGGAATTAAACCCTGCTTAAAATTATGATTTTTAAGCCACAGAGTTATCAAGGCTTCATTTCTTCTGTCTAAATCCTGCCCGATTATTATACATGATCTCTTTCAAGAATATTTGACGTTGGTTGTCATAGTAAATACATTATTCTTTGGCAAAGTCCCGCTGCCAATTAAATTAGCAATTTTTCTTTTGTTGAAGAACTCTTCATTTGCTTTTAAGGCATATTTCTATAGCATTCTGCTGATAAATCTGATCGGCTAACTAAAAGATCGTTTTTTTTTTCGTTCACGAGGAAAAATCTGTAGTCTTTTTCATTCTTCGATTTATTCCCAATGGCATTTAAGTTTTACAGAGAAAATGAAGTTTGAAGTTTTTATTAACTCGTTTGATTGCTTTTGTTACCATATTTTGCCGACTCAAGAACTCTAGTAATTTCCTTGGCCCTGTTATTTTTCAGACTTATATGTTCAAGTATGACAGTGTCCACGGCCAATGGAAGCATAATGAAGTCAAGGTCAAAGACTCGAAAACTTTACTCTTTGGAGAAAAACCTGTCGCTGTTTTCGGTTGCAGGTAATACACTTGTTTATGGCCATGAAAGAAGAAATTTAGTAGGTCAATTATTGCTTGGGCTTAGGCATGAACAGAGTGTTAGATGCATGCTGAAATTCTTTATTTGTTCTCATTTCTTGAACTTTTCATATTTCGGTTTGAAAACTATAGAAATCCTGAGGAAATACCATGGGGCGAGGTCGGCGCAGAGTATGTGGTTGAATCCACAGGTGTCTTCACCGACAAAGAGAAAGCAGCTGCTCACTTGAAGGTTTGAATATTTTCATTTCACAGTTCAGTTATTTTTATTGATTTTCTTTCCTTCAAAGTTTATCCGATATGCTACTACCTAAAAATACAATGTACTTGAAAAATGCTAAATGATATTTGATGGAACTAAAGGGTTGTCACACATGATACCGCTCCCTAGATGATCAAGGAGAGTTAGCATGCCTGCTTTAGCTCTATCTCAATCTATAAAATTGATATTCTTGTCTGATAACTGTATAGGCAACTCTGTTCTAAATTGAAGCTTCTCCCAAATTAAACGGAGCAGTCACCTCATGAAAGCTTGCTTTAAAATTGCCCCATAGTTGTAATTATTTGAATGAGATTGAGGAGGCTATTAAAAAATGTCATCTTCTGTTTTCAGCCCCTATGGAGGACAATCTAATCTTTTGAATTATTTTGGTGCATGGAAAAATATTATTGACATAACTAATTCTAATAAATTTCAGACAGTTTAAAGTGCAATGATGACAATTTATAATTTGAAATCTATATGATAAGATTTCTTTGTTGATGTTTAACAGGCAGGTGCTAAAAAAGTTGTTATCTCAGCTCCCAGCAAGGATGCCCCTATGTTTGTTGTTGGGGTTAATGAGCACCAATACAAATCTGATTTGAACATCGTTTCAAATGCAAGCTGTACCACTAACTGCTTGGCTCCTTTGGCTAAGGTCTGCAATGATATTTTTACTGAGATTTATAACAGTTTTAATTTCCTAGGTGTATTTAGTTGAGAAGAACCACATCTTGTTGGGGAAGTACCTTATATGTTGAAGGAAAACAAAAACTCTTGTTTTTCTGGCAGGTGATAAATGACAAGTTTGGCATTGTTGAAGGTCTCATGACAACCGTCCATGCCACCACAGGTACACTTACTAGCTATCTGAATAAAACTCTATCTATTATTGTTTCAAGGAATCTGCAAGTTTCATTGATTTCTATTTCGTATGTAAACAGCAACTCAGAAGACAGTAGATGGACCATCAAACAAAGACTGGCGAGGTGGCAGAGGAGCTGGTTTCAACATCATCCCTAGCAGTACAGGAGCAGCTAAGGTAGGAATCAAGAATTTATCAATGTTGATTAACCATATTTAAAACCCTCAGTAACATTTGGACTTTGGTGATTGTCGTTTGCAACATTTTGACTTCGGTGATTGTCATTTGCATAAACAGTTTATAGGGTTGGTTCTACTGAATTCATTTTTCACACAAAATTCATTCGGTTATTTGATTTTTAACTAAAACATTATTCAATTAGTCTCAAAGAAAAGACGCTCAAGTTTTGTCCAGACGCTTCAGTTGCCTCAACTGCCTCAAGATAGGCACTGAGAAGCCTGAAATGTCTTCCATTCATCAGAAGTTACGGCCGGGACCTCACCTGAATAAAACTTAGTATGAGCAGGACCTTACCCTCCCAATCAGAGGGACCACCACCTTAGGGTGACAAAATATAGCTTGTTAACCTTACTTTCACACAGTCATCAAAGCGGACTGTTGTTGGAAAACTACTCTTGATTTTCGTGCCTTTACATCCAAATCAGCTCCTTCCAAAGCCTAGTTTTCTCAGCTTGTCTGTTTCTTTTTCCCACTATTGTTTATTCATCCTTACGGTTATCCTCGACTTTTAGGAGAGCACATAGGAATGTGCATAGCAATCTGCTATTGCTACCCTTGACGCTAGTGCCATTGGATCCCCTCAGCTAATCCTATTCGTCAGATGACATTAGCAGACTCTGTTTTGGCTACTCCCCACAGATTGAAGTACCATTCCATATTTTAGTAGCAACTACACAGTTGCTTGACAATGGATCCCATTTGAGTGGTACTATTTTTACTTTTTTACTGATTTTCGTATTTTAGCACATCATCCTAAGCTTAAGGGTGAATGGGCTTTATTTATTTAATTATTCGATTTCTTTGGAGGCACACTGGCTGTACTTTTGCAATTGGTTCATTCTCTGTAATTTAATTGTCTACTCTACATTTTTCCTTCTAATTTTGTTAATATGAATCCCTGCCAGCTTGACTTCTATATTCTCACTGATACTACCCGTGACTGTATTTTTGAAGGCTGTTGGCAAGGTTTTACCAGTTCTCAATGGAAAGTTGACTGGAATGGCCTTCCGAGTACCAACAGCAGATGTTTCAGTTGTTGATCTGACTGTTAGACTTGAGAAGTCTGCTACTTATGATGAGATTAAGGCGGCCATTAAGTAAGTATAGTTTCTCTTACCCCCTAACAGAAATACAATCCTTGACAGGAATAAGGCTTGAGTTTGTGTATTTAGTTCTAACTATATATAAGTACATTTCATTTGATAGGGAGGAATCCGAGGGAAAATTGAAAGGAATTCTTGGTTACACAGAGGACGCTGTGGTGTCTACAGATTTCATTGGTGATAGTCGGTATGTTGCAAATTTGTCCAACACTCTATTCGTTTCTTTTATACTCTTGCTATGCTTTAGTTGTGATGTTGACTCTATCTTGTTTCTCGTTGTAGATCAAGCATATTTGATGCACAGGCAGGCATAGCACTGAGTGACAATTTTGTGAAATTAGTGTCATGGTATGACAACGAATGGGGATACAGGTGAGAATTAAGCCAGCTGGATATTTTTTTGATGTATACTCAATGGATTTCTTATTTTTCAAGAGCACTACTGCAATGCTTGCGATATTAATTTGGTCTCTTTGATTCTCTGTTTTGCAGTACACGAGTGGTAGATCTCATCGCCCATATGGCTTCTACTCACTAAGTTAAAATAGCTATTCTTTAGTCCATGTCTTCGAATTTTATTTCGGTAGATGAATTGGAATCGAATTTTATTTCGGTAGATGAATTGGAATTAGTGATGATGGTTCGTAGAGAATTATCTACTTTTAAATAAAAATAAAGAACTTGGATGGATGATATCATTAAATGTAGAGAAATGCAAATCTTCCATGATGTTGGTTCATGGATAAGAAAGTGTTATAAATTTTGGAAAATATATTGGAGGATATATAGATCGTCCATATGGCTTCTACTCCCCAAGTTAAAATAGCTATTCTTTAGTCCATGTCATGATAGCTATTATTTAGTCCATGTCATGGAGTTAGTGATGATTTGGAGTTAGTGATGATGGTTCGCACAGAATTATCTTCTTTTAAATAAAAATAAAGATGATATCATTAAATGTAGAGAAATGCAAGCCTTCCATGATGTTGGTTAGAGAAATGCAAGCCTTCCATGATGTTGGTTAGTGGATAAGAATGTGTTATAAATTTTGGAAAAAATATGGGAGGATATATAGATGCTTCATGGACAAAAATATGTCATAAATTTTGGAAAATATATTTGTGGATATATAGATGGTGGTTCATGGATAAGAATGTGTTATAAAGTTTGTAAAATATATTGGTGGATATATAAATAAAGATGATATTTTTAAATGTAAAATATATTTGTGGATATATATAGATGGTGGTTCAAATGTAAAATATATTTGTGGATATATAGATATGGTGGTTCATGGATAAGAATGTGTTGTAAATTTTGGAAAATATATTGGAAAATTTATAAGTAACTGTGTACCCAAAATTTTGGAAAATATATTGGAGGAGGATATATAAATGGCTGTGTGTACTTTTTTGGGTTTCATACAATGTGGATTTGGTGTGTGTGGTTCATGGATAGGAATGTGTACCCAAAATATATTGGAAAATTTATAAATGGCTGTGTACCCAAAAAATTTTGGAAAATATATCGGATGATATATAAATGGCTGTGTACTTATTTGGTGTGTGTGGTTCATGTTCAATGAAAGTGAAGGCTTTTGATTTTGATGTGAATTAGCATGTATAATAGGAAAATAAAAAAATCCTGTTTTTGTTTGTTTCCATTAGTTGCATATAATGGTATCCAATAGTTCTGTGGATATGAACATTAACGATCGTATCCGGTTGCGGAGTAGACCCAGAATATTAGTTGCGCTGTCGGAGCATTCTGAAGTTGATCTTGAATTTGGACAACCGACTTTTGTGAAAAGGACGGCCAAAAATCGTTTTTCCTGTGTGGGGTTGTGGTTCTGTTTTTTGAAGGTAGGAATGGTAGTGAACAAATTTAAGAATGGGTGAGGGAAGCTAAAAGTAAGGTTTCAGCTATTTGTGAGAGATGGCAGGTGTTTTTTAAAATTAAAATCAATTAAACCTACATTCTAAGAACATGAGTTATGCCACCAAAAAATCCTTTAAACCAGGAAACATGAATTATGCTACCAAAAAAATCCTTTTAACTAGCAAACAGATTTCGTAGCTAAGGTGTTTTTATCTTTTAAGAAGAAAAGCTAATGGAAATCACACAACTGCAATGGTATTTGTTTTTCTTTAAGAAGAAAAATAATGGAAATCACACAACTGCAATGGTTTTCATACGCTTTAACTCAGAAAGTTTTTATGAAGGGTTCCAAGTTTAAACATTGTATTCGAGCGAGTGGGGTGGCATAGTGTAGTTTTAGTTTCAATACGTTATTTGTGGGTGTGGCTTTCAATTAACTTTTACATTGTAGGCTGGGCGAGTTAATAGGGTTGAAAATAATATTATAATATTTCTAATAAGAGTAACGTGTAATAATATTATACGATTAAATATAAATAAGTAAACAACATTACAAATTTTGAAGAGATTATATATATATATATATATATATATATTTTTTTTAAGTAAAAAAGGTGAATCTTGTTATATTAAAACTTCAAAAAAGGAAATACACTTGACAAACATATGCTAGTTGTCTTGCCTATGCAGAAAACTAGGACAACTGGCCTGTCCATAGTAGCATGCAAAATCAAACAGCTCGTTTCGCCACCTTGTCCGAAGGAAACCAGGGTGCATGTTCATTTCCATTAGCAGTTGTGTAAGGCCTATGCTAACGCTAACTAGGCTAATAACTAAAGAGCTACAACTCTGATAAATAGCAAAAGAAATGGAGTTAGAGTCCATGCGAAATAGAAGAACCTATTCACCGGAGTTATCGCAGCCGTCCTTCGCCTTGCCACTGTTGACAGGTATGACATAGCGCTGAGCACAGGTGGGGCATTGTCGCCTAGGTGTGGCACTGGAGTAGGCTGCGTAAAGCATGTCCAAACGTTGGCTAACACGAACGACTCTGAAAATTTGATCATCCACCAGACTGTGGACCTCAAAGATCAGGTTCAGGTGCTCCGGGTGTAGGAGTGGTGGCGGTGGCGGTGACTTTGCTTTGGCATTCGTTTCCTGGTGACCCTGCGTCTTCCTCTGCGACTACGACTCGGTTGTGCTTTCCGGCAGCTCCTCCTCTACCAGGCAAGTGGTGAACTCTTCAATCGGAGTGTAGCTGGGGCCGTGGGTCTCTCTCAAGCTGGGCAGTGGCGCTGCTTCTGCAGTGCACGCTGGAGGGTTCCAATTATCTAGGACTGTAAACATTCGGCTCTCAGAGCAGTCCGGTGGGAGCTCCATGAACGGAATTTCTTCGACGAACGTTCGGGGGGGTGAGCTTGTTACTATGGTCTCCCTGCGTCGCTTCCTCTTGGCCAGGAGCAGAGCTCATTCAAACCTCTTGTGTCTTTTCTCCCTGGACTCAGCCGCGTACCAGCTTGCTCCTCTGTGGGGTCTCCTTCTCGCTCGGGGCATGGTGAGAATGAGGACCAGTGCCAGGATGTCTCCTGCTCTGCGATTCCTGCTCTGCTCGGCGAGCTTCGAATGCATTCTGAGAGTTTCGGTAAGGCGGATTATGACATAAACAATGGCTGCAGCCATTAAAGTCGAGAGCTTAATGCTCTGGCTAGCCGACCTGTGCTCGCTCGTGAGAGGCCCCATCGATAAACGGACGTCGACGAAGGTGAGAGCTTTCATAAATGGCAATGGTATGAGATGAGAGCCATCATAAATGGCCTCTCCCTATGCGCCTCCACGTGCCCTTCCTTTCCGCATGGCACCCCATCAAGGGTATATTATTATATATTATAAGATTATATTACATATTATTATATATTATATATATTATAAGGAGATTATACTACATGTTATTATATATTATATATATTATAAAGAGATTATATTACATATTATAAAGAGAGTATTTATATATAAATAAAAATAAAACCATGTATATAGAAAAAGAGAGTATTTATATATAAACATTATAGAAGAGGAAAATATACAGATTTATATGTATAAATTTATTATTTTTATCCAAAAATATTGAAATTTTTTATAAATTGTTTTACAAACTTGATTAGCGATGAACACTCTTCTACTACCTAGTTTCCATCTATATATATAGTTTTAAACTTTTGTTTAACTTTGTATAGATGGGACCAACGCTATTAGTCATTAGCAAGGAACAATCTCCTTCTATATTCTTTGCTATTAGTCATTAGCAAGGAACAATCTCTTCCTATCTTCTTTGTATAGATGGGAACCTCAAGAGTGAGAGGATGTGTTTTTTTGACCAAACATTGATAGTTTTAGAGGATTCAGATTTATGAGATATTTTAGTTCTTTATTTTTTTAGACTTTATTAGTTTGTGTAAATCTTTATTCTTTGGTCTCTATTAATTTATGTAAATTTGTATTTTTTTATCCATTATTTGTTTTATTTTCATCTATGTTTATAGTCACATCTTTAGTGTCTATTGTTATTTGAATTTTGAAGTATATATGTTAATGATAAATGTCCTTGTCATTTGAATTTTTGGAGTTATATATGTTTATAGCCAAACCCTTGTTTTAATGTTTATTATCATTTGAATTTTGAAGTATATATGTTATTGGT
The DNA here is from genome assembly GCA_010110895.2 of Picea sitchensis. NCBI lineage: Eukaryota > Viridiplantae > Streptophyta > Pinopsida > Pinales > Pinaceae > Picea > Picea sitchensis. The sequence continues at coordinate 6,751 of SNQJ01S0123160.1, read as the reverse complement.
TAATGTCCTATCATTTTGGCATTTTAGAGGATTGAGATTCATGAGATATTTTTGTTCCTTATTCTTTAGTCTCTGTTAGTTTGTGTAATCTACATTTTTTTATTCATCACTTGTTTCATTTTCATTTATGTTTATACCCAAATCATGTGCTTACATGTCTATTGTCATTTTAATTTTGAAGTATATATATTATCTACGAGTGTCTTCTTTCATTTGAATTTTTCACGGTATATATGTTATTCTATCATTTGAATTTTTCAAGGGAATTAGGGGGAGTTATCCTTTTGGTCTTTCAGAAGATCCAGACTCATGAGATATTTTCATTCCACATTCTTTAGAAATCTGCATATTTTAATCCATTTTTTGTTTCATTTTTTAATCCATCAAACTCCTATGCTTTAGTGTCTTTTGTCATTTGAATTTTGAAGTATATATGTTATCGACTAGTGTCTTATGTCATTTGAATTTTTGGAGGCATATATGTTATCTATTTTTGAAGTTGGGGGAGTTATCATTTGACAATTTTTTGGTCTCCCTTCCAAATTTTTCTTTGCATTTTGTTTTCAGTGGTCTTCAATGTGTTTATAGTGGTGTTGGCTTTCCAAAATTAGTCAAAACATTACTATGCGTTCCATTATTTGGTATTTTTCTTTGGTTCTTTGTCCAACCTCCCACTTTGCAAATGCTATTGTTAATTCTACCATGGTGCCTTTTTCAAATATTTTTTTAGTATTTCATTTCTAGTGATCTTCTTTCAATGTGTTTTACATCGTCATAGTTTTTTAAAACTTGCTTGCAAACGTTGCTTTACATTTCATTAGTTGATAATTCTTTTATGGTGCCTCATTTGCCCCCTACTATGAAAAATCTAATATTATTTTCGTTAGATACCTAATCCTTAGGATTATGGTACATTGTACATATTATTGTAAATATTTAATTTATAGAAATATTAAGAGTCATATGTGAATAGGAAGAGTCATTCGACCTCTTCGAAGATGAAACCAAAAATTATAACTCATGGCTCACATCAATAAAATTATTCAAGTTGGGAGTTATTCGAAACCTATCAGTGGTATCAGAGTCGGGTTGTTTTTAGAAAACCCCTATATCAAAAACCCTAGGGAAGTTTCTTCCCTATGCAACACTCTACGCCTTGAGTCTCGTGAGCTTGATGCTGGAAGACATTGTTGGGATTTGAACAATGTTGTTGGGATTCAAACAATATACCTCTAGCACTCATGTAATCCAAAGGTTTATGCCTTCCTCTATGAGTTTATTTGGCTTCAAAATTACTTAGGGTCTCTTTTTGTTATTGTTGACATGCCTAGCAAGCTTGTGAAATGATTTCCTTTTCAATAGGAAAATCAATTCTTTAGATTGGTTGACCAGTGTGCATTTTGAGCAACAACCACATTAGCTTTCACAGTATTGTGCATGGCTTGAAGGAGCCTTCAGTCATCTAAAGACAACCAGCGAGGGAAACCATCTTCAATGGAGTTGTAGCTTGAAAAGAATTCAACATCAAATGATGTTCCACGATTTGAAATCGATTAAGAGGTGTCGATTGTTCACCAAAGAGATTTGATGTTTTTCCTTGTCATTTTGTTTAATAACATACATGTTCTTGATTATTCCAAGATAATTACTCAACAATTTTGAAATATGTAACACTTGATCGAGCAACGGAGACTTCTTATTTTGATTTAAGCCTTCAAAGGGAATCAATGCATGTCTCTGGATTACTTAGAGAGAGGCATTGAGCTAAGTTTGCACATCGCACGCCTCATACTTGATCTTGTCAACTAAACTAAGAAGAGACTCATTAAGATGGTCTAACGTATATCCCAAAATATCTATGCAATATTCAACAGAAACATGGTCACATTGATCTATTTGACTAATGTGATCAGAGACTAAAGAAAAAGTCATTTTTTATAGTAGATAAATTTTTCCCCAATGGTCCACATTAATCTCTACTAACTTGTTCGCATAAGCGACTAAAATGGCCATGTTGAGCACTAGAGCAACAATTGTAGTAGCTTCTCATCCCTTTTCTATGAAAAATCCACTCCAAAAAAATATCATTTAGTACCACAACTCTTGTATTCAGGTCAACAGGTGCACCTGCCTTTGGGGCTTCCAGTGCTTCAATTTTTGGGGATTTAAGTAATGGTTTTAGAAGCACTAAAACTTTTGGTCAATCAACTCTGACTTTTGGTCAATCTTTTCCAACATTTGGGAACAACACAACATTTAGAAGCACTACATCTTTTGGTTAGAGTTCATCTTTTGGAACTTAGTAAAAAACTATTTGGTAGTTTGGGATTAGGACAAACTTCATTTGGTGGATAATGTGGAGGTAGTAGTAGAGGACATGGAAAGAAATTTAAAGGAAAGGGGGTAGACAAAAACATGGTGAGAGACATGATCTTCATTGTATTCATTGTGGCAAGAATGGACATGAGGCAAAGGCATTTAGAATTCCATGGGAGAAGATCAAAGACAAGAAAGATCAAAATGAAGGAAAAGGTAAAGTTCTTCAACTCAATCTATTATTGCTCACGATAATATTGGTATAAATGAAGATTTATTCACAACTTCATTTGATTCTTGGAGAGATCTTAAGTTGCTTGTCACCGGTGCTACTTGTCACAAGAATTTTTAGAAATACATATTTGAAGAATTGAATGACAATGTAGAGGGTGTAGTATACTTTGCAAATATATCCAATCATGAACCTATGGGAATTGACACCATCTGGATCAAATTTCCAGGATTCCTATATTTTCTTCTGTGTGATGTTCTCTATCTTCTTGAGTTGCATAGGAACTTGTCGTCTCTTGTGCATAGTAGATAACAAGGCCATTCTATTCACATGTTTGATGGAAAAGTTGAATTAAGGAGGTCTTCCAACAACATGTTCATCATGGAAGGATGATAAATTGTTTAAGCTAAAAGGGACATCTGCATGTGGAAATTGTTTTGCATACCTCTCTCACCATGATGAAGGTACATTGTCATCCAGTTTCTTGTGGTAAGCTAGATTTGCGACATCGATTATGATAGTCTTCGTATGTTGAACAAAAATGGTGTTTTTGGTTTTCCTACTATTCTAAGGAATTTGAAGCAATGTGAGGATGTATTCTTCGTAAACACATCAAGAAACCTTTTCATGATTCCACTTCGAGAACACATAGAAAGTTATAGTTGGTACGCTTTGATTTGTGTGGCCCCATGTCTATTGCATCTACCTTTTATAACAAATATATCATGACTTTTATTGATTACTACACCATGATGTGTTAAAGTTTATTTGTTGAAACATATATATCAAACATTTGAAACATTTAAGGATTTCCATCCATGGATTGAAAATGTAGCACAATCTCATATTGGCACTCTTCATATTGATAATGGAGGGGAATATACTTTTAATGAGTTTGAAAGCTATCTTTCCCAACATGGGATCAAGCATCAAAACACTATTCCATACAATTCTCGGCAAAATGGTGTACAATAGGACACTCTTGGATATAGTACATTCAATGTTATTTTTCAAGAATACGAAGTTGATGTTTTGGGTTAATGTAGTTCTATGTGCAATTTATGAGAGAAATAAAATTCCATATTATGCTTTTGGGATCAATATTCCTTATGAAATTTGGTATAGCCACATTCCTTAGGTGAGGAATCTTAGAGTTTTTGTTTGCACCTGTTATAAACTAGGTGAAATGATTCAAAAGTGCATTTTCTTGGGGTACTCAAATACCACCAAGGCAAATCATCTTTAAAATGAGGTAAACAAAAAGTTAATTCTTTCTAATGATGCGGTTTTTCTTAAGTTCACTAAGAATGACAACACTATTGAGCGACAACTTGATCATCTTGATAGATTTACCCATGTAGAGACATCATGAGTTTGATAGTGAGATTCCACATCTTGAAGGGGGGATCCCTATCTTGGATCAATTTTTTTAATATCCTTTTGAAGTGCCATCTATGCCTCATGTAGAAGATCCATCCACTTCATCATAACAAGAGGTTCAATTGGATGATGTGATTGAGAGGATTGACAGACTGAACCTTGATGGGAATGCAACACCATCTCAATTAGTTGAACAACTTGGACCATCACCAAAATGTGCAAAGTGGCTCATAAATACACTTGAAAGTGTTCATCTTGATGAGGTTGGAAAGACAAGAACTAGAAGTTCAACAAGACAATACAAGGGAGATGATGTAAATAATGTAGATTCAGGTGATGTCATTGATATGGATGTTTCATATGATTATGAATTGAATTTATATACTAAATTTGAACCAACTTCCTTTGGAGAAGTTATTTCTCATGATGAGTGTCATGGGACATGGGACATGGAAATATGAGTATGATTCTCTCATCAAGAATGGGACATGGAAATTGGTGGATCCTCCATTTGGAACCAAACCAATTGGTTGCAGGTGGGTCTACAAGAAAAAGTACAACTTGACATGTGTAAGGTCAAGCTTCTGGAGAAAGGATATGCACAAAAAAGGCATATACTACGATGAGAATCCCCCCCCGATGACAAAATGGGCTATCATTAGTTCTTTTTTGGCCATCGAAGTATAGAATAGGTGCAAGATTCATCACATGGATGTGAAGACAACTTTCCTATATGGAAATTTGAAAGAGATTGTCTACATGTAGAAATTAAAAGGATTTGTTGTAAATGGTCAAGAATATAAGGTATGCAAGCTTATCGAGTATCTTTATGGCCTAAATAAATCACTTCACGCATCGTATGAAAAACTAATTAAGCTTTTTTTGAAGATCAATTTCTAAAATTTTAATCTTGATGATGCAACCTTGTTTGTAAAGAAAGCTAGAAAAACTATTGTACATCTTTTGGTGTATGTAGATGATATTTTGATATCAGGGAAAAATGAAGCACATATATTGAATCCATAAAGAGAATTGGAGAAGGGTTTTCATATGAAAAATGTGGGATATTTTTAGTACTACTTGGGTGTTGAAGTAACTCAGAATCCAAGGTATATATTCATCTCCCAAAAGAAGTACATTAGAGAGTTGTTGAACAAATTTGGAATGGATAATTCTAATCCTCTCTCTTCTCCAATGAACAAAAATTTAAGCTAATATCAAAAGAATGGAATGAATTTGATGATGAAACTAAATATAAACAACTTATGGGGAGTCTTATATACCTTACTACTACTAGACCATATATTTCATTTGTAGTTGGAATCCTTTCCAGGGACATGCAAAAACATTGTGAAGTAAATTGATGTGTTATAAAGAGAGTTATAAGGTACTTGAAAGGAACTCAATACATTGGATTCAAATAATATAAGATGGAGGACTTCAAACTAGTTGGACATATAGATTTAGACTTTGATGGGGATAAAGAGAATGGAGTGTCTACTTTGGGATCCCATATGACTCTTAAATTAGTGTCAAACTCGATTTTCTAAACATAAATTATCTAGAGAAAATTAAATAAAAGAATTGATTGTAACATATGGAACTCAAAATTACATAATTTACAGGAGACGTGAGATGTGAGGAACTTACTGGTGAAAAGAACCCAACGTACTTGTAATATGGAGATTTTAGAATCGTTGTGCTACTTTGATCCTTGATTTGAATGTCCACAACAAAATGTCGGATCTAACATCCCCACTATAATATCCATTCAATTAATGCTTAATGTAGATATAATGTGTGTCTATGGCCCAAGCGATATATATGCGAAACATATTTCTAAGTTTTAATAAATAGAATGTGATTATAGCTGCTAAGGGGACATGGACAGAGATGGGGGATGAATTAATGAGAAGAAAGGGTCTAAGAGAATTTCTAAGAGAGGGGTTCGAGGGGGAATTATCCATGTATATTAATTTCACCCACATTCCATATTTTATTATCATTATGTATTAAACTTCTATTTCTGTTTGAGTGTTCCCAAAGTCAATCATTGAATACATTGAAGAGGGTGGGTGTGACAAGTCACATCCCATAATTATTGGGTGCATGGGGGTTGTGTACAATCATTTTGGGGAAGCGTGTGAGTGAAGAACAATAGTCAAATGAGAGAAATTTGTATCGGAAGCTACACCAGTTTGAGACATTGAAGTTTTTTAGCATGAACAAGGGGAGAGAAGAAAAGGGACTTGGGCGCTGGAGCATCCATGGAGGGAAAATTCCAGAGCATACTGGAGTGTTTTTGGAGCATTTTGGAGTTGAAGATTGAAGAGTCAGGTTGTCATTCCTGAAGAGTGAACTCCTATGTGATTTTCACTGTAACAACAAGTGTTTGTTGATAGTTTTTATGCTAGTGAGATCCCTTGAGTTCCTAGTTGAAATATTCCTATTTATCTGTGCCAGAGTGACCCTGATAAATGAATGGGATGCTTGAAGGACTGAGATCAATGAGGGGTACATTCCTTGGGATGGACAGTGTAATGTCCCTCAAGCCAACTGAGGAACATTACGCTACAAAATACTCATTCAAATTAGCATTTTATAGGTAATTAATTCATTTCCCATAGCCTAACAACTACTAATCACAACCAAATTTAACTATTGTTGGTTACCATTAAATAGATGCATCTACAAGATTCTAAAGATGACATGAAATGAAGATAATAAATTCCATTACAAAACATACAAATTTATTCTCATATTTAGAGTAAAACACAACAATTAAATACATAATATAACACAGTAACACGATAAAACACTTAT
>SNQJ01S0123159.1:17850-44571 GCA_010110895.2 Picea sitchensis | reverse complement strand
ATGACAAGAAACTCACGACGGGAGGAATCGCGAAATCCCGAAACGCGACGGTCCCCTAGTTATAGCACTCCAGTGGAGGACAGGTGTCACTCCACGCCATCATAAGGAGTGTGGGCCAAAGGCACCGGAACAAAGGACAAATGTCGGAAGATCAAGCTTGGCCGTGAGTTCACGCCAGTTGGCATCGGGGATCGGGAATCGGAATATGCGAAGGCATGTGCATCGCGACATCATAAACCCCGAAATCCCGATGGGTAGTTATAGAGTGGTGGACATATGGTAGAAGGTCACATGAGAACGGAGCTAGCCTAGACAGCCAATGCGCTAAGAGAACATCGGGGATCGAAGGATCGGGAGTTCCAAGTACATGTGCACCTTGACACCACAAACTCTGAAACCCCGACGAGAAGCTGTCGGATGGTCATATAGAAACCGGTCATGTGGATCCAAGGCTTAGCTAAGTGGGGCTGAGGCAACCAAGGAGTGAATAAGAGATCGGCGATCGATGATTGAAGTTGTCAAGACATCATGGGTGTCAAAACCCCAATAGAAGCAACCCCGAATCCCGACATTAAACCAGGGATTCGGCATTTTGCTAATATAGGCTTCTGGGGATTTCACAATTGTGGGAGATTAACCCAAAAATTTTAAATTATGATAGTGGATATGTTACATCCACCATAAATAAATAAGCAAGCATCCACAAGAGATAGTGCATCCTCATCCATCCAATAGCCAAAGATATACCATTAAAAGAGCAAGTGACAAGAGATATATGCAAAATTTCCCAAGTACGGTGCAAATTTCAGCCGAGTCTCTCTCACAAAGGAGAGTTATGATTCAAATGAGATACAAATGATCTCTATTTATACAAAATATTATAAACACATTTTGTCCAAAAAAGTTAGGGTAAACCACAAAATAAGGGGACAACGACCCTTATTTTTCCCCTTTACACAAAATAATATTTTTTAATTCATAATTTGCACATAAGTAAAACCCTAAAGTGAGACGTCATCCTTCTAGGGTGACATTTTGGCACCTTTACAAGTCATTGGGGTAGGATATGAGTGCACTAGAAATCCAAAGGCCAAGTGTCTTCAATCTTACCTTCTCCTCCATGATCCAAGGATTATTTCCTTCAACCGTGCCAAGTATCCTCAACCACCACCAAAACCCTAGCCCTGATGTGACGTCAGTCCCTCCAAGGTGATGTTTTGGCCTTCTTAGGAAAGTCGTTTGGGTGGTAGGGGATAGGTTAAGTCCTCCATGATGTCTTCTAGGCCTCCAAAGGAATGTATTCATCATTCGGCATGTGAGCCCTTGGAATCCAACCTGTGGGCTTCAAGCCCCATGGAAGCCCAAGCTAGGTTTGTTCTTCCAAAACTGTCCACCGGTTGGGTCCTGCAAAGACAAATGGATAGGCCCTCAAAGTATCTCAATTCAAATGCATCATGATTAGTAAATCAAATAAATAAAATATCCATCTAAGAAAGTACATCCAAACCACCTCATCAAAATAAACCAATGCTCAAAGACCCCATGCAATTTTCCAAGTTTAGGTATGGGAGGGTTGACAAAATGACCTATTGGGTGAATTGTACCTCAAGTTTAGGGGTGTTTCCCTCTAGGACCTCCTTAGAATTCATGTGTATGAGGTGTCATGACTTGGGGGGAATACTTTTGGGCATGGGGTTCATGACATATAACGGGCTCTAGTGTCTCATCTATCGGTGCCTTTGTAGAGGGTGTGTTGCACCTTCGTTTTCAATGAAACCTTTTTCCAAACCCATTTAGAATTTTATTGGTTTAGGATGTTTCCAGGTTGAAACCAAGGTGGATCTTCTACCTAAGAATGAAAAATTGTGCCCACCTTGACTCTAACCTAGTCACATCATGCTTCCCCAACTTGGAAACATGTTTGGGGCTTCTACCTACGCAATAAAAATAGTGCACACACATGCTCCTCCCTGGTTGGCATTTTGTTATCAATTATTCTGTTATGGGTCCCATTAGTTTCTTATGAGAAAAAAATCATTGTCCTCGGGATCCCTGGGTGAGCATCTATAAGGTTAATGATTGGATTTTATCTTTTTCTAACTACAAGCCTCCAGGCCTTCAACCCCTTCTTCCCATGAAATGAGGGAGAACCCCTTCTTGGGTCAATACACCCGAAAATCCCAAAAGGTGAGGAGATGAGGGGATGAAGTTCTCAAAGTGACAAGTATGGTTGGGAATGGCATGATGGTTCATAAAAAGGACCTCCCAGTAGCATACATATCCCTAAGGAAGACCCACTTACTAGGGAATAATGTCAAACACCAAGGTGAAACAAGGGAAAGAGCATAATGTCCAAGCAAATGTTACATAATCAAAAGCAGTAGTATATGAAACCAACTCAAATGCCTCAAATATTGAAATGAAACTCAGCATAATACTTGACTTGTACCTCATGGAGCAAGACCAAATGTCTTTCGAAGGCTAGCTGATGTGGTGGATATCGTCATGACGAACCTAAAATCGTGGTGGTGAGGTGGGTCTTTGTCTGTGCAAGTGGAAAATGTTGGTCAAGTTGTCTCTCGATACTCCATGTTTGTAACCTGAGGACCTTGAGACATCATCTCCTTAGTTATCCCTAGGAGTTGGGGATAACATCTGGCTCCTACTTAGAGACATGTGCTCTCCATAGAGTGCATGAGAACCATAACATCTCATGGTGAACCTGTGCCTACACTGGAAAAAAAAAAACACTATAAAATATAGGGTGGTTCTATCACCCTTCATCCATATACATCAAAACAAAAAAATGAAACTAATCTAGAAAAGAAAATTTTAGCATTTTTTCAAAAATTTCTAAACTAAACATGAAATCAATATGCAAGTAGAGAAGAATGAAATATGAAATGCAGCTAACTACCATGAGAAATCAAGATGCAAATGCAGGAGACCAAAATGAGCTTCCTACTTACCTAGGGTCATGGGGCCCTGAAGATCGGGTGATGTGTGATGTTAGGTGAAGTCATACAACCAGTGAGACCATCTGTTCACCATCTCATCAAAGTATCTCCCCCTATGATTAATTATGTAACACAACAAAGATAAGTCAAGCATGTATTGATCAAGAGCATAAATAGACATATAATCAATGATGAAATGAAACTCATGAATATGGGTGGGAGGGAGGAAATCATGTTGGAAAGAACATCCACAGGCATGATCGATCCATCTTTGAACGGGACTATCATATGTAGATAATGGCTCATATTCATGACTGAAATTGACCATCTCCTCGTATTCATGTGTAGTAAGAACATAAATTAGGGAAGATTCAATTGGATCTTCAACATGCTGTGTTTTGTGGAAGTCTTATTCATCACTAAAATCATATTTCTCTGCATCATGGCACATAGGGAATTTAATCTATGACACGTTTTAGCAATATCTAGTGTCAACAGATCAGTAGGGTTTTCTTCAATGTTCTATTCATTTGTAAGGGCGTGTTCTTAATCTTCACTTGAAATGTCACTGCCCCCTAAATGTTGAGAGGAGGTAAAGGATCCCAAAAAAACTTGTTAATTTCCCAAACAAGAGGAAATGGGGTAAGGAACAACCTCATGTCTAGAGAAAAAATCCTTCTTCAGACTTATGAAATGTTGCTTCTTTATCTAAAAATCCCCACCAAAAGTCTCAATATGAAAGTACTTATGTTTGGTAGTGTGGACCTCGGAGTGCCTCGGGCTAGCCACAACCTGGTGTATATCAAAATTTGAGCACAATGGCTGAAAATACTCACATAAGAAATATGCATCCTCAAAAGGGTACATTACAAGGGATGACTGAAAATCGTCCTAAGTATGCTACGACAAGTCATCCTCGAAGGGACAGAAAAAAATATGTAGCCATATCATCATAAATTTTCCAAACATCTAAATCATACACACGTGAAGACCAATCCTCTGACGATGACAACTCAAACCCCTTTACTTGAGAGCTACCTTCAATTCCCTAAATGGGGTCTCTATAAAAAATGAAATGACCAAAATCCCATCTACGTCTCCCAACCTCTATGAAATCATCAATGTGTAGATCGACCATGTTAGAGAGGTTCTGCACAATATCATATGCATCATCGAGGCTAATCGTTTCTTCATATTCTTGTGCAGGAGGAAGAAAATTTTGAACGACCTCACCCTCATCAAGAGGGAGAAAAGATAATGATGTCTCAACACGTTGCACCTCGTCAGGATTCTTCTTTCTCCTTATGTACATACCTCTCCATCGCAAGGGGATTGATCCTTAATATAGAGTGTTTTTGTTTTGGCTCCTTTCAAAAATATCTATCACATCCAATGGCTCCTATAATACTTCTTCACTTCAAAATTCATGGACTAAAGTATAAGTAATATCTTCAAAAGGATCACAACTCATCATGTTCTCTTCTTGATGTGCAGGAGGACAAAGGCCTTAGATAGGTATACCCGTCACTTTAGAGATGAAGTAATCACCTCGATGGGGGAATCTCGGTGACTCTAGGGAGAAATGAGATGAAAAGTGATATCATGAGATGAATTCCCCTATAGGTCAAGTTTCTATGTGGAATATGGCTTTGATGGCATGTCTCGAGAGTGGTTTAATGTTTTCAAGGCTTTGGGTACCTGCGGAAAGTGTTTGTACCTGCCCGAGACATAAGAAAATCCAAGTATGCATGAAATATGTTAAGTGGACAAGCAAGTTAATATTTTTGTCCCTATTTTCAGCAGTCAACGAAAATGCATATCATCAAACAAAAAAATAATAGAGATGTTAGATAAGATGTTAAAAGTCATGTAAACAATGCGAGAGATAAGATAGTAAACACTAGTACAACTCAAGTATAAAAGAATGAGACTTTAGCATCAATGTAAGGCTATTATAGACAAGTATTGTAGAGATATATTTGCATCCTTATAGATGTAGAAAACAAGTTATTATAGCAAAAAAATCATCCACCAAAAATCACAAGTAATCCACCCGAAAAATGCGTTGAGACTAGTAGATTATAGGGGTAAATTATTAGCATTTTTTACTGTTGAATTGTGAGTTATTTAGAGATTTGTTTAGGGTTTTATGTAGCCCTAGTGGTTGTCGCTTTTTTTTATTACAACAACAAGAATTCCTTGAAAAAAAAAAATCTTAGAGTCCTTAGCGAGCTTTAAGCACATAGAATAGATTCCAACTTAGACAATTTCAATATCTCATGATTTCTCATATCCCAATGCAATGATTTTGTTTCTCCAATGAAAGTAGATTAGTGTATTTAGCTATTGGGTTGTGGAGTCATAAAATTTAAAGATATAGTTGAGATACTTCCTTGGGGGTGTAATCCCTTTTACTCCCCAAGGCAAGCTAAACTAGCTAGGAAAAACCCTATGAGAGTATAAACCCTTTTACTCCTCCTAGTATTCCTTTATGCAACAAGTTATTTCAAGAAAAAATGATTGGTTTAGTGGGGTTGTATTCCCTTATACTCCCCAAAAATCTTAGCAAATTAACCTTGCAACCAATAAAATAAGCAATAACAAGAGAGATTCCTTACCTAGTCCAAGCATTAACAAGATAAACCTCTTTTTGACCAAGAAAATCCACCATAAAGAAAGAAATAAGCCTCCACAAGAGATAGTGCATCATCATCCATCAAATAGCCAAAAATAAACCATTACAAGAGCAAGTGACAAGAGATATATGAAAAAGTTCCCAACAAATTTCATCCAAGGAATCTCTCTCACAAAGGAGAGTTATGATCCAAATGAGATACAAATGATCTATATTTATACAAAATGGTCTAAACATAGTTTTTCCACAAAATTTAGGGTAAATCACAAAATAAAGGGACAACAACCCTTCTTTTCCTCCTTTACACAAAATAATACATTTTTAATTCATAATTTGCGCATAAATAAAACCCTAAAGTGAGACTTCATCCTTCCAGGGTGAAGTTTTGGCACCTTTGCAAGTCGTTGGCGTAGGAGATGAGAGCGCTAGGCCTCCAAAGGCCAATTGTCTTCAATCTAACCTTCTCCTCCATGATATGAGGCTTCTTTCGTTCAAACGTGCCAAGTGTCCTCAACCACCACCAAAACCCTTGCCTTAATGTGACATCAGGCCCTCAAAGGTGGCGTTTGGCCTTTTTGGGCAAGTCGTTTGGGTGGTAGGGGATAGGTTAGGTCCTCCATGATGTATTCTATGCCTCCAAAGTCATGTCTTCATCATCTGACATGTGGGCCCTTGGAGTCCAACCTGTCGGCTTCTAGCCCCATGGAAGCCCAAGCTAGGCTTGTTCTTCCAAAATTGTCCACCAGTTGGGTCATAGAAAGACAAATGGATACACCCTCCAAGGATCTCAAGTCAAATGCATCATGATAAGTAAATAAAATCAATAAAAGAGCCCTCTAAGCAAGTACATCCAAACCACCTCATCAAAATAAACCAATGTTCAAAGACCCTATGCAAAATGACCTATTGGGTGAATCATACCTCAAGTTTAGGGGTGTTTCCCTTGGGGACCTCCTCCTAAGTCATGTATATGAGGTTTCATGGTTCGGGGGAATACTTTTGGGCATGGGGTTCATGACATACAAGGGGCTCTAGTGTCTCATTTATGGGTTCCTTTGTATAGGGTGGGTTGCACCTTCGTTTTCAATGCAACCTTTTTCCAAACCCATTTAGCCTTTTATCATTTTAGGATGTTTCTAGGTTGAAACCAAGGTGGGGATTCTACTTAAGCATAAAAAAATGTGCCCACCTTGACTCTACTATGGTCACATCATGCTTCCCCAAGTTGGAAACATGTGCGGGCTTCTACCTAAGCAATAAAAATAGTGCCCACACATGTTCCTCCTCGATTAGAATTTTGTTATTAGTTATTCTTTTACGGGTCCCATTAGTTTCTTATGAGAGACATTTCATTTTCCTTGGTATCCCTAGGTGAGCATCTAGAAGGTTAATTATTGGATTTTATCTTTCTCCAACTAGAAACATATGGGCCTTCAACCCCTTCTTCCCGTGAAATGAGGGACAACCCCTTCTTGGGTCAGTACACCCAAAAATCCCAAAAGGTGAGGAGTTGAGGGGATGAAGTGTGGAAAGTGACAAGTATGGTCGAGAATGGAACGATGGCTCATAAAAAGGATCTCCCAGTAGCATACCTATCCCTAAGGGTGACCCACTTACTAGGGTGCAATGTCAAACACCAAGATAAAATAGGGAAAACAACATAATGTCCAATCAAACATTACATAATCAAAAGCAGTAATAGATGAAACCAACTCAAATGCCTCAAATATTGAAATGGCACTCACCATAATACCTTACTTATACCTCATGGAGCAAGACCCGATGTCTTCTAAAGACCAGCTGATGTGGTGGATATCGTCGTGACGAACCTAAAGTTGTGGTGGTGAGGTGGGTCTCTATCTGTGCAAGTGGACATTGTTGGTGAAGTTGTCTCTCTGTACTCCATGTCTGCAATGTGAGGGCCTTGAGACATCATATCCTTAGTTATCCCTAGGATTTGGGGATAATAGTGTGTAAAAATGAAATGATCCAACCTTTATTTTTACAATTTGTGTCTCCCTTAATTTATTTGTGGGGCCACTTCTTATTTTTCCTTCAATATCTTCTTTAATTTCTTTCTGGGGTTTCTTCAATCGTTTGTCTCGTCTCCTTGGCATTTCGTCTTTACTAGAAAAGTTGTCCATGAGCCTTGTTGATGTGATCATCTCCCCAAATAAACATCTAATCAATATAGGGATCTAATGTTGAGTAGACCCACCGCGAAGCCCCTCATCACAAGAGGTCTCTTGAGCCTACATCTTCTACATTAAACTAGACTTGTAAACAAGTCAAACTTTCCCTATAAGAAATAGATCACTCCATCTTGGAGCAGGCATGTGATAGTATCTCGAGTCTTTATCTTTCCTTTTTAAATCAGTGTAACTAAGGAGAAAGACTGCACCTAGGCCATTCACTACTAGACAAATCAGCATGGCCCCTTGAGTGAATGTATCATTCTCCCTTGGTCAAATCAGCATGACCAATCTGGGAGAATGTCTGCTCGATGCTACTAACTAGAGAAACATCAACGCCCTGGGCCATTCACCACTAGACAAATCAGCATGGCCCCGTTGTTGATTAAATTTTTGGTCAACAGTTTCTAGCTGGCAAAGCATTGTCAGGCTCCACCTCATTTCAAACTTCTTGTAAAAAAAAAAATTATATGCACTCTCACTAAAATCAACGAGATACTTGGAAAAAATACAATCATGGTACTAAGAATGACCCTTTCCTCACTCCTCACATTGTTCATGTTATTATATTTTGCACATTAATACAATTATCTTTAACCCTCATATATTACTCTACCTCACCTTATCTACTTAACCTTTTAATGAAGGGAGTGAGCAAATTTTGAAAAGGATTGGTTATGACCATTTTACATCTCTTTATTAAAGCATTATTCACTTTCCCAAAATATTATACAATGTCTTTGAAGTTATGACTTTTGCTTTTACCATGCCAAAGGATAAAAATATATTCTTTTATATGGCTATGTTTATTTCACATCAAGAGTTTATCCTTCCCTTTATTTCCAAATTAATCCACTCCTTGTTTTAAAGTCATTACAAATGTTCCCTACTATCATGTAATAAATCCAATATATTATTTATTTTCCATGACCCACCTTTCCAAAATATATATTATGTCTATTTCCAATATTTTATTATTACACAAGGATATACCAAGCTCCTTTTTGAAGTCATGACTTTGGCATTATTCCTATGCCATATCATAAGCCAGAATGGTATATGTTAGTCAAGAACGGATTGGATTATTCAACGAGTATTTTTATTTATGGAACTAATAGATGTGGCAAGGAAACATTATATTGTTTTCTCATGAACCCCCACGTTACAATAACCTTTGCATCGCCACATCATTTATATTTTGAATGCAGAGAAATGTGGAGAATTTTTTATGACCGGCCAATCATTTCCTTTCCCCATTTGCAACTTATACAGTGCACAAAGTCTCTTATCATTTTTTGGCTTCCTTTCCGTCATCACATGGCGTTATTTATAGGATGGATAATAATATAATAGGTATTGGGATGGAAGATTCAAACTATCCACATATAATGTATGTCAAGAGAAAATGAGGCCGAGCTATTCTTAAATATATAAAAGAAACATCCAACGGAAAAGATCATGAAATCGTCCAACTCGGAGGATGATCCCTCTGCAGTTTGTTTTCAAAATCTACCTACAAGACGAGAACGCAAAAGATGGTAACAGTTAAGATGCTTTTGAGTTCAATTGGTTCAACCATATTATCACCAATACAAATCCAACTTTGACAAAATATTTCTCAAAGTTTATTAAAATAAATACAATAAATTGTTGACGCTACATGTTTATATGAATGTAATCTTTTATACCGTCGAATCGATGACCGTGTGATCATGCAAGCACGGTATTTAATATATTCCTCAACGTCAACACACGGGAAACCCACGCAGGAATTGTGGGTGACCAGGAAATCACTTCAGCGTTTACTGCATAACACTTTTCAATTTGTAAAACGGTTATACGAAACGAATCTAGTGAGATATTTTCCAAAGACAGGCCAGTCCGAGATGGACCTGCCACTTCAATAAGTTTAGATTTGTTGATCCCCATATGGGTTGGATTCATTATGTACATTGGTTGAAGCTTCATTGAAGAAAATATCACTGCACCAGATCGAAGGTTTTGTGTATTTCTATAAAGATATACATAGTATTGTTGGGTTCTTGTATGACAAAACATATCTTTAAAAAAGGAAGGTCGTTAAAAATTAGTCTATATTTTTTTAAAGAAAAAAAAAATCGAAATACAATATATGGGAAAAGATACGGAATGTATTATCATCTATGAACATAATCCAAGGATATAGTTCGTTAAACTCAAACGACTTTAACTACCAAAACTACTCACCAAAGATTATAAAAGTAAGCAGCCAGGTCAAAAGGAGGAAAAAATTTGAGAGATGTATGCTTGGAGTGCATTGAGGCTTTCTTTTTTAAATTAGCAAACATCCTCTATACATTCAGCAAAAATTGACTGAATTGTTGGCAGCAGGGAGTCTTGTGAAGCAACGAAGAGATGAAGCAAGGATGAGCTTTGCTGGTTCTCATAAGGTGAATGGTTTACTTGTCAGTTTGTTGTATTTAGGACTGATTTTATTCAGCACTAATTAGTTTATAATATGCAGGTTCTCACATTGTGTTATCACCAAAATTGCCCCATTTCATTTTGGCTCAGCTTTATTTTTCTTTTGTTTTTTATCGTTCTATTGTAACTTCATTCTAGAATGGCTAAAGGCTAAATACCTGGTCCAAATCTACGCAGAGACTTGTAAATTCCAAAATTTCAAGAATTGTATGAGGAACATTTTAAAATAAAGATCAAAGTTTTTTAGGCTCTGAAATTGTTTTTTGATTTGTTTTCCTTTAAATCTCAATTTTCTTAGTCTTTTTCTAAAAAAAACACTTAAAAAATTAAAAATTAAATAAAAATAAAACAAACTAATGAATTTATTACTTTTGTAAAATTATGTATATAAGTTTCTTTCATTTTATTTTTATTAACTAGTTTTAATATTTACAAATTTTTTGTTTATTTTATTTACTTACTTTATTGTTTTAGTTTTCTTATTATTTATTACATTTTAACTTTTAAAAGAAAATAAAAATATATCACATCACTAAAGTGTCGGTGTAATTTATTTTTGTAGTCTTTAAACTCATTTCTTGTTTAATATGTCTTTCTTTAATTGTTTCACTTTAGCAATAATATATTAACAACATTAACTTTTCATTAGTTTTGTCTTGGTTTACTTTCTCACAAAATAAATACAAAAATATTATTAAGTTAGAGTTTTTTTTTACATATTTTCTTTAGTTGTTTAATTTCTTTTAAGTTTTTATTTAACTTTGTTATTTCAATTTTATGAATTCATACACCAAAGCATAAAAATCATACATTATTAAATGCATAAAAATTAAATATTATAAAAAATACAAAGCAAAAAGGAATCCATGCTTGGACTTTAGGTTAGAGGAGATTTAGTTCAGAGTCTAATATGTTTTCTTGTCGAGGCTCTAAACCCAGGGTGACATTCTCGTCTCTTCTCGCCTAACCCCACAGGAGGTCGAGATATTGGTGTTGGGGACTCTTTAGTCCCTCGACATCAACATATTTTTGGCGATCGTACTGGGGATGACCGTTCAATTGTTCTTTCTTATTTTTGTTCTAATTCTTTCAAACCTTCATTTATATTCCTCAGTTTTCTATGTCTCGGTTGATTGGAATCTTGCTTGGTGGTTATAACCCTGTGGTTTCAACTACCGACCCTGGGAAGGTCATTCACAAGTTTGAGATTTTTGAATTTGAAGAAGACCTAAACAATTCCCCATGGTTTGTGCCCACCCCCTTGAAGTTTGCTCACCCGGTTAATCCCTTACCTCACAAATTCAAGTAACATTTGTCTTTATTTCATGGTTATGGGACAGTTACAGTGGATGAACATCTTCATGCATTTTCAAATGCTTGCACCATCCTTGGAATTAATGATAATGATAGTTGCATTCTTTTTTTTCATGAACTCCCTTTAGGATAATGTCATTTCTCTATTTTCCAACCTTCTTGATGAATGCATCTCCACATGGTTTGAACTTTCCCACTGGTTTACTTCTACTTTTAGGCATTTGGATAATCCTTATGAGCACCTTAAGAGATTTAATCACTTGCATATGAAAGATAATTAAATAATTATTGCATTTAACCTTAGGTTTATCAAGTTATATAATTCAATTCCTATGTCCATTCACCCTACCAACTTGGTTGCCCTCTTGCATTATTATGAACTCCTAACTCCTCTTTACTGAAGGCGGTTAGAAGAAAAGGATGTTCAAAACCTAGAGCTAGATTTAACCACTTGTCTCAACTTCGAAGAGAAAATCCGTAGAACAGGTTTCTCCTTTGGTATTCATGGTTCACACAAATATTTGTCTTCCTTAATCCCCATCATCAAGAATTTACAAGATCGCATGTTTTCCCTTGAATATCAATCTTTAAATCATGTATGCCTTGATATAGCTTTGGAGCCCTCTCTCCTAGCCTGTGGTTTTAACTACTAACCCTGGGAAGGTTATTTGCAAGTTTGAGATTTTTGAATTTGAAGAAGACCTAAATAATTCCCCATGGTTTGTGCACACCCCCTTGAAGTTTGCTCACTCGTTTAAGCCCTTACCTCACAAATTCGAGCAACATTTGCATTTATTTCATGGTGATGGAATTGTTATAGTGGATGAACATCTTTGTGCATTTTCAAATGCTTGCACTGTCCTTGGATTTAATGATAATGATAGTTGCATGATTTTGTTCATGAACTCCCTTCAGGGTAATGTCATTTCTCTATTTTCCAACCTTCTTGATGAATGCATCTCCACATGGTCTGAACTTTCCTACTGGTTTACTTCTACTTTTGGGTATTTGGATAATCCTTATGAGCACCTTAAGAGATTTAATCACTTGCATATGAAGGATAATGAAAGAATTCTTGCATTTAACGTTAGGTTTATAAAGTTATATAATTCAATTCCTATGTCCATTCGCCCTACCAACTTGGCTTCCCTCTTGCATTATTAAGAACTTCTACCTCCTCTTTACCGATGACATTTAGAAGAAAATGATGTTAAAAACCTAGAGCTAGATTTAACCACTTGCCTCAACTTCGAAGAGAAAATCCATAGAACGGGTTTCTCCTTTGGTATTCATGTTTCACACAAATATTTGTCTTCCTTAATCCCCATCATTAAGAATTTACAGGATTGCATGTTCTCCCTTGAATATCAATCTTTAAATCATGCATGCCTTGATATAGCTTTGGAGCCCTCTCTCCTAGGGCCTAATTATAATGACTCCACTAATTGTAGTTAAGAGCTTGGATGTGAAGAAGATCATGATAATATCATGATGCTTAATGATCAACCCACCTCCCATATTCCAAATATCACCCTTCCTAAACCTCATAGAAAAACTCAACCCCAAGATCATCTTACATTTCAAGCCTCTCATCCACACGCATACAATGGTGAAGTTGATTATGAAAATGAAGAAGTCAATTTTGACCACATTAAACCTATTTATGACACATTTTTATTTGTTGATGATCCTAATGAGTGGTCAAAACAAGTTGATGAAGAACTGTATGACTTTAATGATAAATGTGATGAGTCCTCTTTTGAATATTTTTGTGAGTTCGATCAAGAACTTAAATTGTATAACAACTTTGTTAATCCATTGTTTCAATCAAGAGAGGCTAAAGAACTTGACACTAGTGGGCATATCCCTCCTAGGTGCACTTTTTCCTTCAGTGATGATGACTATTTTAAGAACATCCTTATGTTTTTGAGCTCATATTATGAATCTTCTTTGCATTATGATGACCATGTTCATGATAGAAAGATTCCTAGAGATCTTATTAATTTGTTTTATGAATGCATTGATCATCTGTTTGATATACAAACCCTAAATCCTAAAGCTAATGTCCTTGATTCAATTGATACTTTCAGTATTAAATGCAAAGTTTCTCATGTTGGTTGGCAAGTATTGGAGGTTGGTAATAGTTTCTTTTGGGTATTGATTTGTCATTTTTCCTCACCATACACATTTGTTGGTAGGCATGTTGGCAATCCTTCCACACGTAAAGTTTTCAAAGTCACAAGACCCGTATGCAAGACGGACGACACATTCCTTTATGCTAAAAGTCATCCTACTTGAGTCCAAGTTAATGCTCTTCTTTTCCTCTGTACATAAATAAAATACATATATAAATAATACTAAATAAACAAAAAAACAATAAAAAAAAATTACAAAAAGGGTAAATTAGGTTTTTGTTGACTTCGCATTTATTTAGTTTATTTTCTCACTTTTTGCTCTGCTTTCAGTGTTTTTTTGCTTTATTTTCTTTTTCTGCCCTTTTGATGGTCAGAGTTGATGGAACAATGGTTGGTGATATTAAAAGCTATATGTATATTTTTTAACTGATTGACCAAATTTGTTTTGGTGGATAACAGGCTTGCAGGTGAACCTAGTTGCGCTCTTTTTTTCGTAATTCATCTCTTTGTCTACCATGTGCTTGCTAAGCGAGACATACTTTCTCGTCACAGTCATCAATCATTTCCCCATCTTCCTTCTTTCCTTTTCTCCATCCCCTCCATTTTGAGATGGCTCCAGCATACACGTGGATGTTGAATGTTAAGCTTGGATTTTTTCTTCTAAAGATACACTTAATTAATTTTCTCAAGAGTTGGAGAGATGGTTTGCCGATAATAAATTTAGTCGCCTTAAAATTTTGCTCGACAAGAATTGATAGATTTTTCTATTGCGGCAACACTTTTATTCCAAAATTGTCATCTGTATGTGTGGCATGGGCTCGGAATGGAGTTGCCACCACAATATTGTTAAACAAGGGAATGAGACAACAACAAATTACTTATCAAAAATGTGCAAATTATTAGATTGTAAGACGGATCGGAAACAACAAGAAGCAGTTGTAAACAGATATTTGAATCACCTCAAAGCTCACTTTGGAAGGTAAATGTTGCAAATATTTAAATAGGTATTCGCGAACTGTAAGCATTGTGGATGGCCAGGAAATCACTTCAGTGTTTACTGCATAACACTTTTCAAGTTGTAAAACAACTACACAAAACGAATCTAGTGAGATCTTTTCCAAAGACAGGCCAGTCCAAGATGGACCGGCCACTTCAATAAGTTTAGAGTTGTTGATCGTCGTATGGCTTGGATTCATTATCTACATTGGTCGAAGCGTCACATTGAAGAAAATATTGTTGCACCAGATCAAAGGTTTTGTGTATTTCTACAAAGATATACATAGTATTGTTAGGTTCTCATATGAAAAAAATATATCTTTAAAAAGGGGAAGGTCGTTAAAAATTAGTCCATATTTCATTAAAGAAAAAAAAGAAAAATAAACCGAAATCCAATATATGGGGAAGGATGTGGAATATATTTTCATATATGAACATAATCCAAGCAGTTCAAGTTGTATGGGATATAGTTCTTTAAACTCAAACGACTTTAACTACCAAAACTACTCACCAAAGATTATAAAACAAGCAGTAAGAAGCCAGGCCAAAAGGAGGAAAAACTTTGAGAGAGGTATGCTTGGAGTGTAGTGAGGTTTTGTTCTTTAAATTAGCAGGGATTGACGAAATTGTTG
The DNA here is from genome assembly GCA_010110895.2 of Picea sitchensis. Classification (NCBI taxonomy): domain Eukaryota; kingdom Viridiplantae; phylum Streptophyta; class Pinopsida; order Pinales; family Pinaceae; genus Picea; species Picea sitchensis. The sequence goes on along the minus strand of SNQJ01S0123159.1, from coordinate 29,247 downwards.
GCAACATGGAATCTTGTGAAGCAGCGAAGGGATGAAGCGAGTATGAGTTTTGTTTGTTCTCATAAGGTGGATGGTTTGCTTTTTAGTTTGTTGTATTTAGCCCTGGTTTTATTCAGTGCTAATCAGTTTCTGATATGCAGGTTCTCATCTTGTGCTATCACCACCATTGCTCCATTCCATTTTGGCTCAACTTTCTTCTTCTTTCGTTCTTGGTCGTTATATTGTAACTTTGTTCTAGAATGGCTAAAGGCTAAATATCTAGCCCAAGTCTACGCAGAGACTTGTAAGTTCCAAAAATTCAAGAATTGTATGGGGAGCATTTTTAAATAAAGATCAAAGTCTTTTAAGCTCTGAAATTGTTTCTTTATTTGTTTTCTTTTAAATCTCAATTTTCTTGATCTTTTTTTTTAATACAGCGCTTAAAAAATAAATAAATAAAACTAATGAATTTATTACTTTTGTAAAATTATGTATATAAGTTTCTTTCATTTTATTTTATGTTTATTAGCTAGTTTTAATATTTACAAACTTTTTGTTTATTTTCTTTACTTTATTTTTTTAGTTCTCTTATTTTTTATTACATTTTAACTTTTAAAAGAAGATAAAAAAATATCACATCACTAGAGTGTCGCTTTAATTTATTTTTGTAGTCTTTAAACTAATTTTTTGTTTAATGTCTTTCTTTAATTGTTTCACTTTAGCAGTGACATATTAACATTAACTCTTCATTAGTTTTGTCTTAGTTTACTTTCTTACAAAATAAATACAAAATATTATCAAGTTAGAGTTTTTTCTTGTACATATCTTCTTTAGTTGTTTAATTTCTTTTCAGTTTTGATTTAACTTTGTTATTTCAACTTTATGAGCTCATACACCAAAGCATAAAAATCATAAATTATTAAATGCATAAAAAATAAATATTATAAAAAATACAAAGCAAAAGGGAATACATGCTTGGACTTTAGGTTAGAGGAGATTTAGCTCAGAGTCTAATATGTTTTCTTGCCGAGGCTTTAAACTCAAGGTGACATTCTCATCTCTTCCCACCTAGCCCCACGAGAGGTCGAGATATTGGTGTTGGGGACTCTTTAGTCCCTCGACATCAACACCTGTGAGTGAATGTATCATTCTCCCTTGGTCAAATCAACATAACCAATCTGGGAGAATGTTTGCACGATGTAGTTATCTGGAGAAGCATCAACAACTCGAGTATTTTCCACTCATCGTCAAATCAGCGTAACTAATAAAAGAAACACTACGCCTGGCCCATTCACCACTAGCCAAATCGGCATAGCCCCCGTGATGAATGTATCATCCTCCCTTGGTCAAATCAGCATGACCAATCTGGGAGAATGTTTGCTCGATGTTGCCAAAACATCAACAATGAGTAGGGGAAGAAACTCGTTGGACTTCACTTGCCACCCAGGCTATATCTCCATATTGTTCATAAGGGATTGGGAAACCCCCACTTGATCACAAGGTTAGGGGTTTACAAAGACTACAAAACCACCAAGTAGCATTGGTAGCCCATTGCATAAGTTGAATCACCAATCCACTAGGATTTTGCATAGATGTATCTCCAATTACACCAAAAGGAACGCCAACTACCCCTAACCCACTAGTCGACGCACCACCTACTCCTAAACCACATATTAATGAAGGGACCATGGCACCCAACCCCCTATCTCAAAGCCATTGATGTACCACCTGTTTCCATGCCCTGGGAGTTTGAGGTTGATGTAGAACCTCCCTCATCCACCTCCCTCGACTTGGGTCGATGAAGTGGGCAATCACAAATAAGTTGATCATGTGCTTGGCATGCAAAGCATGCCTTCAGTAAATTAAGGTACTAAACTTTTTTCCCTATGACTCTATCAATGGTGCACATTGAGATGAATGTAGCAAGCTTCCACTTGAAATCCACCTCCACACAAACCCTTGAATTAGGATGAAGGAATTGCATCAACCATCAAGAATAAGCACCTTACCAAGCTATTAGGCAAACAAATCAACAAACAATTGCATGTCTGCAAGCAAGGCTAGAAACTCCAATCAAAGAGGACAGTGTGCTTGGTTGCATCATCAAGTTCAAAATCCACCCTCCAAGGCTTAACATAAGCAAGGGGGGACACAATGTTCTAGGTGCCAAACTATAACACATGATGAACTACAACATCGGAGTTGAAAAGTAAACAAACATATTTCAATCCTAGACTCCAATAAGAATTCATAAAGATCCCCTTTGTTTCCCAATTCAAAAGTCACTATGGTTAAATGTTTCCTTGCCCGACATTCGGCGTAATAAAACCAGATCGCACCTCTAGTTTCCATGTGCATACATCCATCAAAATATTATGTGTTGTCAGCGAGGAAAAAATTGAAGTCATCTAAATTTGTACCCGACAAGGAATCAACATTCACTAAAGGAAGCTCCACATGTGGTGCATCACCCCGTGGTTCCATACTAGACTGTGTTGATAGTGTTGAATCGGAGGGCTTACCCTTTCCCATCACCTCCTCCATAGGAGCAATTGCATAAAAGGAGTCACCATCTTATGGGTCCCATGAGGGATCACTCTAATACCTAGAGAAGCCATTATATCTTCCTTATCAACATCCATAATCTATGTGTTACAGCTTAATCCCACCACAAACCCATCCTCCATGGCAACAACCCTTTGAGGGAAGTGGAGGCCAATCAATCCTACTCTTACTCAAACTAGAAACCCTAGCTCTCGTAAACTTGGCATTCAAAGAACAAATCATGGCTTTGATGGACCCATCACTTTCATAACAATTGAGGGCAATGTAATCCAAAGGCAATTTCTCCTGAGATGGATTGTTCCTCCTCTATACATTGTCCTTTCCATCAATAACACCCCAAGCTTGTCGGCTAGAGAAATCCTACTCTCCAACTCCAACCATACTAGTTGGAAAATGAAACCCACCATCGACCACAAAATTTTGTTCCCCTACAAAAGAACTCCCACTTATGGAAGCAACATACTTGTTGAGATTGTACACAATGTTATAGTTGCTCCCTTTCTCGTACCTATCAATGCACTTACAACTAACGTACCTACACCTTTCATTTTATTAGTGGCCTTATTGTCGCCTTATATTGTACCCATGGCCATACCTACTCTTGTAGTTGTACTCACACCCTTATTTTTTACCTTTGTATTTATACAACATGAATCTCGATCGCCCTTGCTATTAATCATATATGTACGATGTACATCCCCCCTCATCCATGTTGTCATTTACATTTGAACAAGAATTATCACCATCACTCTTGCTCCCCATCGTCTCTACCATTCAAAAATATTTCATACTTAACATTATCAACTTTAATAAAAAGTCAGCAATCATGGATTGATTGTCATCACGTGCATGCTTTAAACAATTGTAAATGTTAGATATCTAATAAATCAAAATTAGAAATGTTAAATTTGAAAGAGGAAAATATGATTTTGCGTTTTTCGAGCCTTAGCAAACTAAGTGGATTTATATCGACAAAGCCCTCCTATCTCCAAGGAATGACAATAAATATTTTGGGCACTACAATAATGAATAATGTAGACACATAAGTGTGAAATATGATTCATCCATTAGCTCCCTCTTTGATTTTGACAATGAGATTCACTCATATTACTTTTTATTAGCAAGGGTTTTGAGAAATGGCCTTGAAGAGAGAGCTTAATGATTCTTTCATCAAAATCTTTTGTTACACTTCAGCAAATAGTAGTAAGCTCTTTCAAGGAAATACTAGCATTACAAGTCATGGGTATGCAAGTATCTTTTGACGGGCTTCTTACGTTTTTGGCACAAATGATTTTTAGAAAGAAGGAAGCTTTTATAAAGAAAGAATTTACCCATTGAGCTTGATTCACCGGCCAAAAACCACTAAGTTTCAAATAAAAACTAGAAAACAAAAGCATCGAGGCATTACAATCATTGCCAATATAAGAGTGCCAACATAAAAATATATACAAAATATACATCATGAATTTCCATAGATGAGATGTTTAAACGAGGTAGCCAAGGGACCTACTTTATTTTCTTAATCTTGATGTAATTTTAGCGATGTTTTAACGTGCTTATGAACTATATTCATGTGTCAAAAAGTTGTAATTATCATGACGTCACAATATTTTAATGGTCTTGTCTTTGATGGTGTAGTAGCATTGCTTGTGAAAAGGAAGTTGGAATCAACATGATTGTTGCCTTTGGATTATATTGTATGTATAGAATATGCTCTTAGAAACACTCTAAGAAACCACAAGCTTAGGGGCTTGTAACCCATCGGTCTTAGTATGGGTGTTACCCATGCATACTTCTAAAATACAAATATGGACAATTGTTCACTTTACACATGTATATTGTTAAAGAAGAAATTAATAGTCGAAAAATCTAACTGTAAAAAAGAATGTGTAAGCGGATAAGTAAAACTTAATCACTGAATACTTAGAGGGAGGTAGTTATACGTGTACATGCAAACTAACCTTAGAACGTCAGTTAGTCAAGCAAGAGATTGACCCAGGTCTAAGAGGAATTACAAAGGGACAGCCCAAGACCTGGTCCATAGGCTAAAACCTGCTATTTGATATACTCCGCGTGGGTGTATGCATATGTTTCTTTGTCACCTTTCATTAGGCTTCTTGTACGACTATTGCTATTCGGACATGTATAAATTTCCATGTCAAACACTATGACCTAAAAAAAATATGCTATGATGGTTGAGTAACCTTGATTCAGTAGTAAGGACAATGGGTAGCTTCCAACCTCTACAATATCAACATCAATGTTTTAGAATCATATTCCAATCCAAAGAAAGCATAGTAAAAGATAAAGAGCTCAACTCATGACAACGAAATTACAGTTTGGTATCCTGCCCCGTATTGGTAACTAAAGTCCCTCTTCAAATTCTACTATGAAGTCAAGTAGATTGCAGTTATTGGGAAGGCTCCAAAGGGAGATGTTTCAAACAAAATAAACGAACACTTAAAATCTTAGGAAACTTCATGCAAGTGAAATAGAAATTAACCTATGGAAAGTGCCTACTCAGCAATGTCCCAAGTCTAGAAACCTACTTTCAAATTAACAGTTACGGACAGAAGATACTAATCAGGATATGGCAATTACATGGACTGAACTGCGTACAAGGGCCAATAGTAGTTCTGGATTCATCGTGGAGCTTTTTCAAATATTCACAATTCTCGTACACAGACCATTATTTCATGTACATAGTGACTATGCCATGTTGCAGAACTTCACTAGTACGATTTATAAGCACTACATACTAAACTATCGCCTACTTCACCTGGAACCCCATTCTTCTCACTTAAATGAGGGCCATTTTCTGACCAAAATGTTTGTTAATAAACATGGTGCTCAAAAATAAAGCAAAATACCTACCTATATGAACAATGCAACGCCCTTTTCATTTTCACACAGATGAATGTACATACTATGATCAGAAAATAAAAATACATTTATTCACATCTTTTGCTGCATTTCATATGGAGTAAAAAGTAAGATCCGCATTATGTCTGAGATGAAACAAAGAGAATCATGAGATATCGTTGCAGACAATTTAATACCTGTCTGGCAAATATTAAATCCCACACAGACTGCAGAAAGAAAGCATGATATTTTCAAACTATGAGCAAAACAATTAATAGTATTACAAGACCGATGAGCCACTGTTTATCTTTACTTCCCAAAAGAGATCATCTGTATAGCATCCAAATCAACAACCTGTGGGCCTGTCATAGGCAGGAGGTAAAGATGGGCACTGCTCATTCATAAAGGCATATGGATCAATGGTATTATATCCTGGCAATTCCATGCGATACTCCCCTAGGATTTGGCAGAAAGGAAGTTTGACATCATCATTTTCATTACACCAGCTAGGAAGATGGGTCCTGTTGCTCTCAAAATACTTCATCATGTAAGCATCACGTATCTGCACAAGTGCAAAATGCTGTTAAGGCACAACTGCAGCTTTTCAGATTAGAATTGTGCCCAAAAACTTAAAAAAAAAATAATTACTCTGCTCATTTAAAACTCACAGTGAATTCTGTGACTTGAATAGAACTGGAAATAGAATCAAATAGGCCTGCCTCTTTATACATTTCAAGAATAAATGCAACACATGTTGTTGACTTTCCATCACTATAAATCCAGTCATCCTGCTCAGGAACAGTCAGCAGTTGTTCAAAGGGTATGCCACGCTTTTCACTCTCAATCAGAACTCCACGAATATCCAAGTCCTGCAGATGCAGATGATACATAAAGTTTGAAATACCAGCTTGACATGCAAAGATTGGAATTTAAAATGCAGCAAAAACAATGACAGCCAGCTTCTGGTTATTGAACTTGTTTGAAACTAGAGGCTACATGTCATTACAATTCATATGGTTCCTTTATCATAAATGTGTTTCAGTGCTCTCAATTTGCTCAATTATCCAGTGGTAATTTAAATCATCAAACATACTAAAGGATTATAGATCATGTTATTGTCACAAATGTGCTTCAACTAACATCCGAATGCCACAGCCAAAGTATAGTTGGAAAACAACCAGAAGAATCTGGCTTCAGCTTGCTGATCTTATAGATCATGTTATTGTCACAAATGTGCTTCAACTAACATCCGAATGCCACAGCCACAATATAGTTGGAAAACAACCAGAAGAATCCGGCTTCAGCTTGCTGATCTAACATATAATATGAAATTTGAATCTCTTAAAATCTACGAAAGGATTGACTGCCAATGAGATCTAAATGAATAAACATTAGTCAGTACATTCTATACCATGAACTCTAAAACTGTAAACCCCATATATTCAGACATTTCAAATAACTTGAACATCTTTATCCAAAGATTACAAATCTCAAAAAGGAAGCATTCAACCCCTGTTTATGGCCTTCTGCCCCCTCAAGGGCAACTACCTCAAGATCACACTCTCAGGGGTGCATTGATGCTGATTGCATGAGCTCTCCTGCTCATATCTGCCAGTTCCAGCCTGATCTGATCTTCCATTCCTTACAGCCTGACATCATCCATGAGCTCCTTCAGATAGCTCTACCATGGTATAACAGCTCCTATGCTTTACACTTCAGATGATATGTGCTTGTGATCACAGTACTTCATGCTTTATCTTCAAGTTGGCGTGCTATGATTTCATGCGTGGCTTCTTGCTTAGAAGTTGTCTGATTGCTTCTAACCTGTTGTGAAAGTAATTAACATGGGTTTTAACTTCTATCTTATAACACTACTTAACACTAATAATTTTATTATTTTGTCTCGTATTTACCATGGGGGAACATGTTGTCCTTAGATAAATGATGTCTTCACTTAGGATTAGATGTACTACTGGTAATCTTGTTAAGTAGCATGTGCACATCCTAACCACATTTAACACTTTTCATCATTCCCCTTGCACTACCATCCCGTTCATAAAAGAAATATTATCCCTGCTTATATTTGACTTATCAAATGTCATCCAGCAAGGTCTAGATGAAGAAGAGTGTAAGCCAAAGTAAACAATTGAGCCAAAAAGGCTAGAGGTGAAGAGCATAAATGTAAAAAAATGAAAAAATACTAAAGCTGAGCTATGCTACCTCATTAAAAAGACCCAGCCCCAAGGTCCGATGCTAAAAACGCATATCTAAATAAAAAGGACTAGAAAAAATAAAAGAAAATGTAAAAAGGGATAATAAAAAGGTGTAGATGTGATAACTCTAAACCAAGCTCCCTCTTAAAAGGCTTACAAGTGCAAAATATGAAGATTCCTAGGTTAAAAAGGCTAGTTGAACCAGCAAAAGACCTAATACACTATTAAAAATGACTTTGAGAGTCAAAATATAAAGTTTCCCTACCTTTTTCCATCAATTATTCATCAAATTCTCCTATCTTAATTAAATTACTTAGGAAATACATTTTTTCCTAAGCATAGACATGAAATAGGCGTAAAAGTTGTCCCACCATGGTAAACTTAGGCAATCTATAAAATTCACCTATGTTAAGTTGTTGTTAGAGGATATTACTTGTTTGTTGCCTAATGACTTGTCTGAAGCTTGATTGCATCATTATAGGTTGGCGTCCCACATTGGAATCTGTGCACTATGTCTCAAGATCTGTGTCATTGCCTAGGGGTTTGTGTACCTGCATTGGGATCCATGCACCTATATTCAGCCATATCTACATACATTGGGATCCATGTACCTATATTCAGCCATATCTACATACATTAGGATTCGTGTAAATTTTCTTGGATCTGTGTCACTACATTGGGATCCATGATAGCACAGTAGATGGTGACGAGGATGCCACACCATCATTGAGGTGTCCATATCATCAATTTGTACACTTGTCAGCATATGAAGCATGCATGAGCCACTTGGAGGAATATTCTCGCACATGTGGGTGGTTAGAGGTGGTTATGAGGTGATTTTAGCACAATTTTCAGGGCAACCAACTTCAGGGGAAATTATCTTTTCATAGAGTCCATAATTTTGTCAACTCAGTGCCATTAGATGCAGAATTGACACAGGATTTCCAAAATGGGCTTATAATAGGAAATCAAGCAAAAATTGACCAAGTTACGCTGCTGCAAGAATTTTCTGCGTGGAAATTATCGCCGCATTTGGAGCTACACATGTGAAGCCTCTAGAAGCTTCTAAAAGGGGCGCACCTCCTCTCTTTGACTAGTCCAGTCATGTGTTTGAATTGGTTGAGGTGGTTGCTTCATGATATATTATTTTATTGGCACAAAATAGTTTTAGACCATGGTATTGAAAGTGCCTCATGTTTTAGCGCATGGTTTTACTTGAGCACATTGTATTGGCACATGGTATTGTATTAGCACATGGTTTTTTGCTCATGGTTTTGGAGGCCTCTCTTCCTCTAAAAGGAGAGTGCCTCCCTCACTTTTACATGTTAGGAATAAAGCAAGAAGACTTCTTGGATATTTTGTGAGTGAGATATTTTATGTCTTGGTGATATTTTCCTAGTTTATTTATCGATGATAAGAGTATTGAAATTTCTCAAGGATCTAAAGGGTTTGTGTCTAGAGAGCTACAAGCAAGCAAGGTATGAGTAGGACTATTATATTAAGCAGAAAACAGAAACACTGCAGAAAATACCAAAGGAACAACAAAATTGTAGAGAACCACAACAAAAAATGATACCTTTATTGATATAAAGCAATGTTCACTTGTCTCTTCGAGGAGAAACCTTCAGCAGAGCAGCGCTCTATTACAATAATTCTCAAGACAAAGTTTCTCATGCCTCCTACTCTTATTTATACTAATTCTATCTACTAAAGAACATTCTAGAGGAAGATCTTTCTAGAAGCAGAAGCTTCTATTAAGTCTTCTTACATTGACTTGTCCACATTTATTAAATAGGCCTTATTAACTAATGTTTGCCTTTATTACATGGAAAACATATTATTCTACCTACGTGAGGAGTTAGGGAGGTTAGGTCCTATTAACCCCTAGATTTTCACCCTTGAAAATCTTGAGGGTTAAGAGCCAACATGCACTAGTTTGGCTAGCATTCTGAGATTCTCCTAGAGTTTAGTAGTTATGTTAAGCAAAAGCTTGGTTCCCATTAGAGGCAGGTATATGATCGGTACATGGTTATTTTGTTCAGAGGTAGAGTTAGCTTGGTTTCCCATTCATTTTGAGAGAGATGTCTACATACATCATGTGTTGCTACTTTTTAGGAGACACAGTTTGAGTGGGTCTCTTGATAGTTTGAAGCAGTTCTAAGCATACAGGGATGGTCCTTGCATGATTCTAGGCCCGATAGCACTTTTATGGGCGACATGCAAGAAATTTCTATTTTTAGCAGTTTGAGCTCCAATCCCCAGATTCAAATTTTGAGCACTTATTATTGATCCTTGAGACATTTAGTGTATTTTGGACCTTTTCCGAGATGATTTGGCACATATTTCTATTTTTAGTAGATTGAGCACTAGGGCTCGCATGTCAATTCTAATTGCGGATTCAAATTCTTTGTGGAAAATCGAATCCAATGAGTATAATATCATGGATATGCGAGGACTTTCTATTTTAGCAATAGACACATGATGGTGGTCTCCTAGGCATTGCAAGCATTTGTGGAGACTTTGGGTCAGTTTCGACAAGTTTCAAATTTTTGGAACCGGATAGCTATTTTTGGAAATTTATATTTTTAGCCGTCATCATCATCGTCATTTCCAGCAGTGACAAGTGGCGAGATCAGATTTCGACATGTGGCAGAGTATCAGGATGATGTGGCATCTACATGGCATCATGGACCAAGGGCGCATTTTCCAAGGATTATGTATTAAATGAGAATTAATTAAACTAAAGAGGTGGTGCATGGGTGAGGTGGCATTTTCTAGAGAAAGTTTAGCCACTCAAGGCTAATTTTTCTCACTCTATTCCTCTCACTTTCCATATTCTCACTTTCCATGCAATCACTTTTTAAAAATTCTCCCTAAATTGTTTTTAAACGCAAAATTCTTAAATTTTAGGAAATCCCTAGAAAATAGGGTGAATTTCCATTTAACTCACAACTCCCTCATCCCTTGGCTAAATTTATCAATCTAACATGTATTGGAAAGACAAAATTATCCTCCATGCATCTTAGCCATTATTTAACTCACCATGTGCATACACTCTCACTCATAACTCATCATGCGCATTACTCACTCACACTTATTCCTTCATGCACATTACTCACTCACACTTATTCCTTCATGCACATTAGTTCTTAAATTTATGACTCATGTATTCCCTCATGTGCATTAACTCCTATTTTCTTCACACTCCTCTCCTATATATTGGATGTTCTTCATTGGTTATTGGTTGGTTCTTAGCAGCAACTAGCATAGTGTTTATTTCTTGTTCTTCTTTCTCTCTTAGTCTAGTGACTCTTCTTTGAGAAAAGTGACCATTGTATCGGTTGCGGACTTGCCAATTGTGGCACAACCAACCCTCTTGCAAGCTTATCAATAAAGAAATGGAGTGTTTGTGTTCTAACCTTGTTTCTTGTCGTTGTTTTATGAATTTTGCAATCTAATTTGTCATTCTCCTTAACTATTCATTGTGATTTTGTTGATCTTTTGAGTAGTTTTCTGTTCTATCTTTTATTCTATATTCATTGTGCTAACCCTATAGGATCCCTCCAAGTGAAAAACTATATTTTCCCCATCGTTTTGGACAGTTTTAACACGTTGTCCAAGATGAACAAGTCGTTGTTTTTGTTGAAATAATGTAACTGCGAAGAGCATTCTTATTATTTTGTTATTGGATTAAATCCCCATTGTGGATTAATCATGTCATTATTATTATTTTTATTATTAGATTAATCCCCATTGAGGATTAATCAAGTCGGTAATT
>SNQJ01S0123159.1:0-15933 GCA_010110895.2 Picea sitchensis | reverse complement strand
CTGATGATGTCTCATCTAGATTTGGTGGCACATCTCCATCTCCTCATGGTTCTACAACCTCTACATCTAGAAGAACAATAGGAGATTTCTTTGATATTGGAGGTAGGGATGAGGTGGATGCAAAAGTGGCACGGTTTCTCTATACTTGTGGTGTCCCATTCAATGTGCTTCGCTCCCCCTATTGGCATGACATGGTGAGGGACATCAACGAAAAATCCCCCAAGGATACAAGAGCCCCAACTATGAGAAAGCTAGAATTGTGTTACTTGACAAGGAAAAAGCAAAAATTCAAGACGGTCTTTCACAGTTTACAAATGAATGGTCAGAGGTTGGGGTATCCATTGTATTGGATGGTTGGACAAATATTAGAAACCAACATTTGATCAATGTTATTGGTGTTTCTTCTAGTGGTGCAGTGTTTCTCACAGCACATGACTCCTCTTCAATAAGTGCAACTTCTCAAAACATTTCAGAGCTCTTGTTGAAAATAATTGATGAAGTTGGCCCTTCTAATGTGATTCAAGTAATCATTGATAATGCAGCAAATTGTAAGGGAGCAGGTAAAATCATTGAGTGAATACATCCACACATCTTTTGGTCTGGGTGTTTGGTGCACACCTTGAACCTTTTGATGCATGATATTGTCAAACATAAATAATGTGGATGGATTAATCATTGGTACAAGAAAGGGACGCAAGTCATCAAATATATCACTGGGCATACAAGGGTCAATTACTTCTATAGCACTTACTCTAGGTTGAAGATACTTAAGATTGCACCAACTAGATTTGTTAGCTATTACCTCACTTTGAGGTGCCTATTGAAGGTGAGACAAGCTTTGGTTGGTATGGTGATGAGTGATGAAAGGGATGATTTGAGCAGTGATAAAGAAGGCGCATTAGCAGTCAAGAACACAGTGCTTGACATTCAGTTTTGGTCACAGGTTCGGTATGTTTTGTAATTCACCAAGCCAATTTATAACATGATCAAGTTTTCAGATTCAGATCGGCCAATCATTGGGGAGGTGTATGAGAAAATGGATAGCATGCTAGGGTTGATTAAAGACATTGTTGATCCTAGAGATGTCAACATGTATAACCTTATTCGTGTAGAAGTGGAAAAATGGTGGGAAATGCTAAATATTCCACTACATGCCTTAGCATACGTGCTAACATCGAAATACTATCATGTATCATGGCTTTCAACACCAACACCTGGTGGTGGGACCAAGAAAAAACCACACCAAGATCCAGAGGTTCAAGTAGGTAGAAAGTTTTTCAAACAATTTCTTTATAATAATTTCTACTTATGGTTTATGTTCATTTCAATTTTCTACTTATGGTTTACATTCATAATTAATTTATATTTATAATTAACTATAATTGTTGTAGGCTATATGAAAGCATTAGACAAATTGGTCTCGAACGAGGAGGAGTGTGACAACATATGGCAACAATTGAGCCAGTACATGCTTGGCCAAGGTGCCATTGGGACCAACCATGCAGTAAGAGATCAAGGGAATTTGAGTTCTCTTGCATGGTGGAACATTTATGGTAGTGGCACCCCACAACTCCAACGTTTGGCAACACGGGTGCTTTCACAAGTGGTGAACACTTCTTCTACAGAGAGGTGTTGGAGAACCTATAGTTTCGTCCACAACGTCAAGAGAAACAGGTTGAATGCAGGTCGAGCAGAGAGCTTGGTTATGTTCATTACAATTTGTGATTGTTGTCCCATTACTGTGAGGAGGCAAAGGAGGATAAAAACTTGAAGAGTTGGGACAACCATCCAGAGGAGGATAATTTGGAGGATGGGGTAATGCTTTTGGAGAAATTGGAGAATGCTCTTTTCGATGATGATGATCATGCTAAGATGCCACCCCCAGCTACTACCCAGCCTTTGGTCCCCTTGTTCAGGAATCCAGCAGCACGAGCTTCATATTCATCTATACATTCTACACAGTTTCGTCCTTCTCAAACTCCTCCACTACCACCACATGGAGGCACACATGGCAATCGTGTTGGTGGAAGGAGGATGGGATAGTTGTTTGATGTTTCTCTTTTTTCATTACTTTACAATGTACATGTGAGTCTATAGATGATAGATTCATAGCATTTAGCAACTAGACTCTGGAGTCTAGCACAGTTTAAACTTTATTGTTTTGGACCTTTCGATCTTCATAATTCAGTGCAGATGGCCTGTTTTGTAATCATAACTATTTGGTCACGACTCGTGTTATTTTTTACAGTTGTTGGATGATTGATTTCATTCCATGACTTAATGGTCTACTTTCTATTATATGGCTTAAAAATTTGTATGTTGTTTTGTAAGTTTGTAATTGCTAGATTCTAGATGGTTGATGTTTGAATGATTAATCATTTATGTACTACTAATTACTACTATGGATGCCATTTTAATGTTACAATGTACAAATATGCATGTTTTCATACATTCTGCAGCTAATTTGTCTTTCTACATGTTTTTTTTAATATAAACGCAATATATATATATATATATAGATCGCTTCGCTTCCGAGGATTTTTGGAAAATGACGCTTCCCACGCTCACGCTTCGTGCAACATTGGTTCTAATGATCGAGCCCAATGGGTGACTAAGGTTTAGAAATGTTGTAAATGACCATGCTAGACATCTCCTAGAGTATTGCAGAATTCTGTTAAGTTTTGATAGTATCTTTTAATAATTAAAATTTTCCGTTAATTGGAAATTTTAATTATTTTTGATATAAAATGTAAAAATTTGGTCCTTGTGGATTTTGTATAAGGGTGTGAGTACTCAAATCAAATGGAAGATGACCCCCTACACCCTTGGACCAAGTTTCAACTCAATTGGCCAAGTTTTGCTAGGTCATTGTCCATGAGGAGTCCAAGTCAGTCAAAACTCAGCATTTAATTGGCTAAGGTAATAAGCCAAAAATTGTAAAAATGATTAAAGTCATGAGAGAAAGTGGGAAAATGATTCCTAATGTATTTCCTAAATTGGAAAAGTGATTTTCCACTTAGAAGACCCCCCCATGCTAAGCCAACAACCAAAAGTCATGACTCCCTAGTGAAAAGTGCACCCCCCCATGCTAAGCCAACAACCAAAAGTCATGACTCCCTAGTGAAAAGTGCACCCCCCCTTGCTCATGAACTTATGGGCAAATAAAAATTAAAGTGAGTAAGGTGTCAAAACCTTAAGTGAACCTTTCCTACGGCCTAACTTTATGTTGGGTGAAAGGAAAAGGTGTTTTCTCCCTTCCCCTCTCACCCCTCAAACCCTAACCACTACCAAAACCCTAAAAGTGTGTCCTCCTTGACTTTGTCCATCTATTTTGGATGTGTGACACTTGGAGTTCATCCAAGAGAGGTCTTTCCTCTCTCCCTCATATAAAAGAAAGCCTATCCCCTCTCATTTTCACATATTTTCTCACAACAACTCTACTATGCCAAAATCTCCCCAATCTCTCTCATTCGCTCCCATTTTCTCTCATGATTCTCAGTGCCATTGGGCAAATCTTTTCTTGGTGAATACAATAGAAGATTTGGAGGATATCTTGTGTCTCTTGGAGTATTCTTGGAGCCATTTTTTGTTGTTTATAAGGTAATATTGTTGCAATTTATTTTTTTTGTATTTTCTTGCTTGCATTGCTTGGGATAGATTAGTAGTAGTCTTAATATTAGTCTTTGTGAGTTGTTTCTAATTGATTTGGAAAATATTTTGCAAGTTGTTAGATCACACTCACCTTCTTTGTATTTTGTAGCAAGGGTTTACAAAAATATGCAGGTTACCATAGGCTTGGAGAAGGGATTTCAGATCTGGAAATCCATCTTTTTCATCCACATAAAGCTTCTATATTTTTCTGTTTTTATTTTTCAGCCATATATCTATCGGTTTTTAGCTTTATTTTCATAAAAATCTGCAATCTAATCTCTCTATTATGTTCATAAATTTTTATTTAATTATTTATGTTCATTGTGATAATCTGAAATAATATTTTCCAAGTCATTTTAGCAATTTCCAGCAAGAAGATCTTTCTGTTTTTTGCAGGTTTTTGCAGGTTAGAAGAGGATTTCTGCATCTTTTTAGCCCCAAGACACTCAAGGAGACATCCAAGGATCTTGGTGCCAAACCCTCTTCTCTACTTCACTTTCTAAACATTGTAAGCAGCTCAAGAGAGTCTCTTGGGCTTGCATTCTCTCCACTTTAAATTTTATTGTAAAATGTAAATATTTTTTGTGTTTTTGCCCACACCTTGCAATATGATTGGCTAAGCCATCCATGCAATATCATGAAGGCTAGATTTAGATTTGATTTTCTGTTTTATTTTATTTACTCACCTTGGCCAAAATCAGTAGGCTTGTCCTCCATCTTGTGTCATAGTTGTGTGGTTCTTTTATTTTCAAGTCATCTAATTCTTTTAGTTTTGCCCACACCTTGCAAAGAGATTAGCCTTGCCATCCATGAAATATTGTGAAGGCTAGTCTAAATTTCAAATTGTTGCAAAGTAATCAAACTTGTGCCCCACCTTTGCCCTGTATTCCCTCCCCTTGCCACTTTGTGAATCTTGGATAACTAAGAAAGGGCAAAGGATTGAGAGGCTAGATTAATTAGGCACCCAATTATTATTGCTTCTACCACCAAAAAGAGTGACTTGGGAGGCTACAAGGGTTTGAAGTCAAGGACGGCTTCACGACACTACGTGTCCTCCTTGCTTGAGCACCCAAGCATTCCGGATTTGACTTGTGGAGCTAGGGAAAAACCTTGTTTGCTCTTCTTCTTGAGCACCTAGCAATTCCTTTTGGTTGAAGGGATAAGAATTAGGGATAGTCACATAGTCTAGGCTTGCATCTTTCACACTAAATTTCCCCTTAATTCAAGAGAGACTTAAAACTTGTTAAAATCAACCTACACACTCTCTCACAACATTTACTTTTCAAGCAAGTTACTCTTTCAAGCAATTTACTTTCAAGCATTTCTTTTTCATGTGAATACTTGTTTCAAATCTTTCTTATTTCTAGCATTCTTTATTTATTGGAACATAATTTCTCTAAGTGTAAAGTTACTTCTCATTGTGGATATCTCATAATATTGTTCATTCTTATATAATTGTACTTTTGCTGTATATCTCATTGACTCCATTTTGTTGATCTTTAGGCACTGGTTTAATTGTTGTTTCCAAATAATGGGTTTGCTTGTCATTAAAGGAACTGCACTTTTGCATTTGCTTCCTTTCATTGGGTTGGGTTTTCTTAACAATTAACTCAATTAACTCCTAGATCATTAATCAAACTTCACATAGTTTAATAGGGTCTACCCCCCTTGGCTTCCCTAGGAGTGAACCTAGATGAAAGAGGTCTAGATCGAGGTGACAGTGGGTCTAGACTTAGGTTTATGCCTCCAAGGACACACCAAGTGCGTTGGAGACTTCTCCACGTTAGTAGGTGTGTACAAGGACGACAACAGGTCCCTGACATGCCCTCCCCCTTGAAGAACAACCTTGTCCTCAAGGCTTGAGATGAGGAAATTGCTGCAGAATGGTGGTCGGCTCCCAAGTGGCATCTTTTGGTGTTGTATCTTTCCACTGAACTAACACTTCCTTGATGGTGCAATGACGAAGAAGCTCTCGTTGGTCCAAGTCTGCTTGTGGTTGCAACCAAATGGAACCCTCTCCATCCAACTCATGGAGACTAGTTTGAGTTTAGCACTTACTTCCAATCACTTTCTTTAAGCATGAGACATGAAAATCAAGATGGAGCTTATAGAATGACTAGGCAGAGCTAACTGGCAAGCCACGGGCCCCACTCGCTTGAGAATTTTACAAGGACCATAAAATTTGGGAGCAAGTTTCTGACAGTGTTCAGCTTTGATTGAAGTCTGCTTATAAGGTTGCAGATTAAGAAACACATGGTCTCCTTCAGCAAATTGACGTTCGGAACAACCCTGATCTACTTGTTGCTTCATGCGATTTTGAGCCATGACCAAATTTTCTTTGAGGGTACGGAGAATGGCTTCTCATACTATAAGATTTTTGTCAACCTCCTAATCCTTCGAGACACCTGGCATGTATGAGAGAACCGACGGTTGCTTTTGTCTATAGATTGCTTCAAAAGAAGTCATGCGAGTAGTTGTATAGTAAGATGTGTTGTACCACCATTCAGCTAGGGGTAACCACTGAGCCCACTAGTTTTGTCGATCGAATGCAAAACAACGCAAATATGCTTCCAAACACTTGTTGACAACTTCAGTTTGGCCATCAGTCTGGGGATGATAGGTGGTGCTGAGATGCAATTGGGATCCCTAGAGCTTGAACAATTCTTGCTAAAAAATGCTAGTGAAAGTTGGATCTCCGTTAGAGACAATAAAATGAGGCATGCCATAAAGTTTGAAAATATTATCCATGAAAATTTGAGCCACTATGGATGCGGTGAACAGGTGTAGAAGAGCACAAAAATGAGCATATTTGGAAAGACGATCAACTACCACCATGATGCCTGACTTATTGACCGATTTAGGTAATCCAACAATCAAATCCATAGATATATCCCTCCAAATAGCAGGGGGAATCAGAAGTAGTTGGAGTGTGCCCGGAGCTTTGACTGTTTCTCCCTTGTTGTGTTGACAGACATCACATTCAGCCACAAAGGTGCGGACGTCCTGTTTCATACCATCCCAAAAAAAAGAACGATTGACCCGTTCATAGGTTTTGGTAAACCCTGAATGCCCGACTGTGGGTGAAGCATGAAGCTTAGAAAGCACCGTGGATTTAAGTTGTGATTGTTTGCTTAACTACACACGGCCTTTGTAGCGAAGCTCTTCATTATGCCAAGAGTACCCTGGAAAATCTAGAGAATGGTGTTGCAATTGGTGGATCAAGCGAGAAAGTTTTGGGTCTTACATCCATTCCTGGCGAATAGCTTGGAGCCAATCTGGTACAATGAAGGAGAGGGAAAAAAGGGACCCTTCTTCTTCATACTTCCTGGAAAGAGCGTCATCAACCACATTTTCCTTTCCCTTCTTGTAAATGATCTCATAATCATATCCAAATAGCTTGGTCATCCATTTTTGTTGCTTTGGGGATGAAATTTATTGTTCTAGAAAATACTTGAGGCTCTGATGACCAGTTTTAATTTGGAAGCGTTGCCCCAATAGATAAGGACACCAGAGATCCATGACATGTAGAATAGCTAACATTTCCTTTTAATAAATTGATTGGCCAAAATGTCTCTTCGAAAGTTGTTTGCTAGTGAAGGCCAAAGGCTTGCCATCTTGCATGAGGACAACCCCAATTCCTTTCTCGAAAGCATCACATTCCAGTACAAAATTCATTGTGAAGTCGGGAAGTGCCAAGACATGAGTCGTGCACACAACTTCTTTCAAGGCGTGGAAGGATTGATCAGTTGTCGGAGTCCAAGTGAAAGCATTCTTTTTAAGGAGAGCAGTGAGAGGGGCTGCAATTTTGCCATAATTTCGAACAAACTTGCAATAATAGCCCGTTAAACCCAAAAAACCACGCAAGCTCTTAAAACTTTTAGGGCGAGGCCAATCCTGCATAGCTTCAATTTTCTTAGTATCCACCCGTACACCATCCTTGCCAACAATATGACCCAGGTACTCCACTTCCGAGGCTCCAAAGGCACATTTAGATTGTTTGAGGAAAAGTTAATGTTGAGAGTAGATGGAGAACTTGATCCACATGGGCAAGATGGGTTGTCCAAGTTTTACTATAGATGAGAATATCATCCAAGAAAACTAAGACAAACTGACAAAGAAAAGGACGGAAGACATGATTCATGAGACTTTGGAAAGTGGAGGGAGCATTACACAGGCCAAAGGGCATTAACAAGAACTCATAGTGACCCTCATGAGTTCTAAATGCAGTATTGGGAATATCTTCCTCTTTCATACGGATCTAGTGGTAGCTAGAATGAAGATCAAGTTTTGTGAAGTACTGAGCACCACTCAATTCATCGAATAGGTCATCAATGACAGGAATGGGAAATTTGTCTTTGATTGTGAGTTTGTTGAGGGTGCAAAAATCAGGACACATCTGCCAAGTGCCTTCTTTCTTGAGTGCCATGACCACAATTCAAGAAAAGGGGCTGGCACTAGGACGGATAACACTCGCTTCGAGCAATTCTTGAACAATTTTCTCAATTTCATTCTTCTGGGGAAAGGGATGACGATAAGGGAAAACATTGGGAGGAAGAATGCCCGATATGAGAGGAATCAAATGATCATGGACACCAAGAGAAGGGGGAAGTCCCTGGGGAGTGGTAAAAACAACTTGGTGTCAAGAGAAGTCCCTAGGGAGTGGTAAAAACAACTTGGTGTCAGGAGAGGATAGATTAGAGGTTGAGATGCACAGAGGGTGTCTCAACGGCTTGAATGGAGTGGAATTGGAAAATAATGCCAGAATATCCTTTTTTGAGGAGCTTTTCCATTCAATGGACACTAATGATCTCAAGGGAGCCTGTTGTGATTCCTTGGAACTTATATTGTTGCCCCTCCTATTGGAATTGCATGGTTAATTCCTTAAAATCCATGAGAATGGGTCCGAGAGTGCATAACCATTATGCATCGAGCACAATGTCACAACCGTCCATGTCTATAGAAAACATATGAGATTTCATGTGATATTAACTAATTTGGAGCCGCACATTTTCACAACATCCCCCACATTTCATGGAACCTCCATTGGCATTCATGATTTGAAATTATTGGTTGCACGGATATAACAATTGATTTCTTAGGCAATGTGGCAATGAACAAAATTATGGGTGCTACCACTGTCAACAAGGATGATGACATTTTGATTCTTAATGTAACTAATTAACTTGAGGGTTTGGGGAGCAGAGAAGCCAGTGGGGGCATTCAGTGAAATCATCAATTCAACTTCTGGTGGATCAGAGGGTGTAGTCAGCTCAGTTGGTGGTGGTAGCTCATCCACAGGGGAAACAACTACCTCCTCTTCAGAAACATCCTCAGACGTGGCCATAAAAAGATTATGTTCCTTACACTTGTGCCCTAGAAAATATTTGCCATCACAATTATAGAAAAGACCCTTGAGTTGGCTTTCAGCCATTTGTGCCCGAGTTAATTTCTGGATCTTGAGGGAGTTACAGGAGGGGCAGGATTGGTGGGTTTAGGGCCAGGAAGAAAGGATGATTTTTTGGTCTGGGAGGAGACAATTTGTTGTCCTTCCTTGGCTCGTTGAGTAGCTTCCAACCAAGTATGTGTTGATGATTACAGTTGCGTGAGATACCCTCCAGGACACAGATTGATTGAGTCAACCTGAGAGAGAGCCCATGAGTTGGGTGTGTGATTCCTATCTGAGACAGAACTGGAACGTTGTGTTGGCCTCCTTGCAGAGAGTGGAGATGATACTCCAGATGATTCTCCTGTGTAACGTAGTGAAAAAGAAGATCTGCTGAGTTGGACATGCCTGTGGCTGAGCACAGGTGAACGTGTGAAATCCCATGAGTTGGGTGCATCGTTCTGAGACAGAGATGAAACGATGTATTAGCCTCCTCTGAGCAGAGAATTGAGATGATGAACTCCAGATGAACTCCAGATGACTCTAATGTGTAATGCAGTGAGAAAGAAGATCCGTTGAGTTGGACGTGCCTATGGATGAGCACAGGTGAACGTGATCCTAGTGGCTGAGCACTAGTGAGTGTGGTTCTCCTGTGAGACGCAGTGAGATAGAGATGTGGACATCCATGTGGCTGAGCACAGATGGATGTGCCCCTAGTGGTTGAGCACTAGTGGGTGTATGAAATCCCTTGCTATATTGTTCAAGAGTTAGACTTACCTGTAACCCTATTTGTAATGTAAAGGGTATAGGTCGGCCCCACCTTAATGTAAAAGATAATTAATATGGTAATTATTAATTATATTGTGAGTTATTGAGGTCGGACTTGTTGTGCCAATAGACACCACTGTTGATAGGTTCAGTCTAATATAAGTAAAGGTAAATTCCCCATTGAGGAATCATAACATAAGTGTGAGTTTGGAAATTTCAGCAAACACTTGTTCTTGGGAAAAGTGCGCACCTCTCTTGGGCGCTAGGTTTCTAGGGTTTGTGAGCACCCTTTTGTGTGCTAGGTGTTTATGGTGGTGGAGGTCTTTCTCTTGAAGAATATAGCAAAGGATTGGCTGGGTTTTCTTCCCTTGTTGAGAAGGGTTTCCCAGGATACTTCTTGTGTACGTGTGCATGGTGTTTCTTCTTGTGATCTTGGTTGTTGCAACAAATTGTTTATGGTTTAAGTAAAATGCTAAAATGGAATGAACTTCATGCTTAAGCCTTGCTTATTGAAAAATCAACATGGTTTCAGAGCATAGGTCTTGAAGAACCCATTGCATAAACATTAAAGCAGTCATCCTCCCTTTTCTGCAAATCCATACAACCCTCTAGGGTTTCTACAAAATCCCTACGACCCTCTCTTGTTTGGCCTTTTCAGCACATCACACTTGGACGTTGGGGCTGAAATTTGGACAGGAGGGTACGACCTCCTTCAGCGCAGCTCCAGAAGCTCTCAAAATGAAATTCTGAGAATTTTTAATTTTTGGCCCTAGGGTTTCCAGGGTTCCGCAAATTTCTGGTTTTAGGGTTTATGCAGCTCTTTGAAGAAGCCTTAAAGATTACCTGTGTTTTTCTGACTTTCAAGGCTTATTGTTGGTAGTCATAAGCCCAACAAAACCCAAGGTTGCTAGCCTAGCCTAGCCATTAGGTTTTCTAGCCCAGTTGACAAGGGTTTGTGAAGAATCTAAAAATATGATGAACAAAACTATGATGGAAGATAAGCTTGATGGATCAAGCAACTTCATGTTCCTGGATGACAAGACTTCAGAGGAAGACTTATTGTGGGTGATACAAAAAGGTTTACTAGAGACAACTATCAATGAATGGAAGGAAGATGACGTCAAGACAAGGAAGCCAATCATCTACTCAAGCCCTTACATTGAAGGGCCAGCGTCAAAATAACAAAGATGACAAAAGGTGACACCGTGACTATCTTCTTCATAAAGATCTCAGAGGACAGAGATCATCCAGGTGCCATTGGAGAAATCATATCAGCATCCTCAGGTATGCACTTCTATATATTGTTTGTACCATTGTCATGAGGGAAATTGCAGGAGGAAGGAACCTTTGTTGAAGTCATGGATCCAGAGGGATCTCAGTGCATTCAGAGGAACAACACACTGGAAGTGAAGACTCCAGGTTTGATTGTTTTGATTATCATGCATGTAACCTACATTTCTAAAGTTGCAACATTACAAATAGGTGTTGTAGGTGTGACAACAATCCTTAAATTGTTTTGATTTTAGAGATGTACTCATTATTCTCCTTTAGGAGATATTCTTGTTTTGTTTCCTTTTGTTTGTTCTTTTGTTTCGGGCAGGTTAACAACAAAGGAAGATGGTTATACTTCAAACTTCAGAGGAAGTCAAACTATTTGAAAAGGAGGAAGAATAGAACCATCATTAAGGCAATCAATGCAATAATACATGATCAGAATCCTTCTATGATTCTATGGGCAGAAGCATGCATGACACAGTATATGAGTACTCACCAGATTTTGAAGAACATAACTCCCAAAGAAGCCTTCACCAGAGTGAAGCCCAATATTGAACACTTCAGGATATTTGGGTGCTTAGTGTATTTCTCATGTACCCAAAGAGAAAAGGTCCAAGCTAGACCCTTCAGGGAGAAAGGATACATTTATGGGATAACAGTGAATCTTCAAAGACATATCAGATCTACATCCCTGGTCAGAGACAGATTGAGACTAGCAAAGATGTTGCTTTTGAAGAAAAGATAACCCTTCAAAGATCCAGAGAATCTTAGATGGAGATTGGCAGTGAGACAATACCTTCTCCCCCTTCAGTAGTTCAGAGGGAGACAAACATTATTCCAACTGATCCAGTTGGTCCAGTTGATATGCCCAAAGATATTGCAGGAGGGCATAAATGGCATGCCTAGGCTCAACAAAGTCTATAGGAGGAGAAGGAACACACAAGCCCCTCAAGGCACATCCCGAGAAAGCAAAAGAGATTTTTGAGCTACTCTTCAGCCATGAGCCACATCATTGATTCTGAGCCTTCTTGACATGGAGAAGCGACGAGTGAACAGGTATGGCTAGATGCCATACCAGTACATCTTAAAGAATGATGTATGAGATATTGTTCTGAGACCAGAAGGGAAGTCTATGGTGACTTCCAAGTGGATCTACAAGATCAAGTTTGCAGCCAATGGAAGTGTCGAGAAATACAAAGCGAGATCTGTAACCAGAAGATTTCCACAAACAGAGGGAGTTGTCTATGATGAGACAACCGATCCAATAAAACCCACTACACTTCCATCTGTACTATCATCCATGAGTTGAAGACTACATCAGATGGATGGATTCTTGATGAGTTTGGGCTTCAGCAAGGATGTTGTTGATTCAAACCTATATTATTACATTGTTGGTGATGAGAGCTTGATTTTGATGATTTATTCAGAAAGTCATGTTGTTGGATACAAGCAGACTTTGACTTCTGATTTTGAGATAAAGGGTCTGAGTATGATGCACTACTTCTTGGGACAAGAAGTACGACAGAGGACTGATGAGATTTTTCCTAAGTCAAAGAAAATATATAGTGGGGATATTAAAGAAGGTCAGTGTGACTAAAGCAAATCCATGCTTACACCGATGATGATGGATTTGAAGAAAATAAATGATGACAATTCAGACGAGATTGTTCCACAGCTGATTGGATCACCGATGTATCTGGTTAAACCCAGACTCGACTTATGCTATGCAGTGAATGTACTTAGCCAATTCATGAGTCAGTCAAGACATACTCACTGGATAGCAACGAAACATGTATTGAGATATATACGAGGCACAGTTGGATATGGCCTGAGATATGCCTCCAGTGCAGAGTTGAGTTTGCAGGGATATGCAGAATGGACAGAAAGTACAGTGGACCGGAAAAGAACATTCGCTTGTTGTTTTACCTTGAAGTTTGCCATGGATTCCTGGTGCAGCAAGAAACAAAGCTCTGTGGCCCTGAGTACCACAGAAGCAAAGTATATAGCATTAAGTGTGCGAAGCAGTGTGGCTTCATAAGCTTCTAACAGATTACTTGATCATGAGATGGATTCTATGATTATAACCAGAGTTGTGTGAAGCTCTTTGAGAACCTTGTGTTTCATGATAGATCAAAACACGTTGAGATAAAATATCATTTTCAGAGACATGATGCAGAGGAAAGCAATACACGTGCAGTGCCTTCCTACACATGAGCAGATTGCATACATCTTCACCAAACTGGCTTGGTGAAGAATACCTCTCTAGCTGAGAGGGAGTGTTGATGACTACAGCCAAGACAAAGTTCAAGTACTACCGTGCAAGACTTGGCCTGATGGAGAATGCCTCCCTAGTTGAGAGGGAGTGTTGATGATTACAGTTGCATGAGACATCCTCCAGGACACAGACTAATTGAGTCAACCTGAGAGAGAGCCCATGAGTTGGGTGTGTGGTTCCTATCTTAGACAAAACTGAAATGTTGTGTTGGCCTCCTCCTTGCAGAGAGTTGAGATGATACTCCAGATGATCCACCTATGTAACGCAATGAGAAAGAAGATCTGTTGAGTTGGATGTGCCTGTGGCTAAGCACAGGTGAACGTGTGAAATCCCATGAGTTGGGTGCATCGTTCTGAGACAAAGATGAAATGATGTCTGAGCAAAGAGAGTTGAGATGATGAACTCGAGATGACTCTCTTGTGTAATACAGTGAGAAAGAAGATCTGTTGAGTTGGACGTGCCTGTGGATGAGCACAAGTGAACGTGATCCTAGTGGTTGAGCACTAGTGAGTGTGGTTCTCCTGTGAGATGCAGTGAGATAGAGATGTGGACATCCCTGTGACTGAGCACAGATGGATGTTCCCCTAGTGGCTGAGCACTAGTGGGTGTATGATATCCCTTGCTATATTGTTCAAGAGTCAGACTTACTTGTAACCCTATTTGTAATGTAAAGGGTACAGGTCGGCCCCACCTTAATGTAAAAGATAATTACTATGGTAATTATTAATTATGTTGTGAGTTATTGAGGTCGGACTTGTTGTGCCAATAGACACCATTGTTGATAGGTTCAGTCTAATATAAGTAAAGGTAAATTCCCCATTGAGGAATCATAACATAAGTGTGAGTTTGGAAGTTTTAGCAAACACTTGTTCTTGGGAAAAGTGCGCACCTCTCTTGGGCACTAGGTTTCTAGGGTTTGTGAGCACCCTTTTGTGTGCTAGGTGTTTATGGTGGTGGAGGTCTTTCTCTTGAAGAATATAGCAAAGGATTGGCTAGGTTTTCTTCCATTGTTGAGAAGGGTTTCCTAGGATACTTCTTGTGTACTTGTGCATGGTGTTTCTTCTTGTGATCTTGGTTGTTGCAACAAATTGTTTATGGTTTAAGTAAAATGCTAAAATGGAATGAACTTCATGCTTAAGCCTTGCTTATTGAAAAATCAACAGTCCGGGGGCGTGCCATTAGAACATGGGCACGAATTTCATCTTTTAGGCCACTAATAAAGCATTCCCTGAAGAAGGCATCTGACATGCCCTCTGTTCTGAAAGCCAAGTGCTCAAAGGCGGCGATAAAGTCTTCCACTATCCCAGACTACTTCAACTTGGTCAAACGGCCTAAATGGTGGGTGTCGGAGTCAAAGCAGTCATAAAACTCTGCAACAAACTACGTCCAAGCAACATACCCTTGGCGTGCCTTTCTACGCCATTGCCACCATTGCCAGTGTTCTGAATCCAGATGGAGGATACTGTAACGAAGTTTGGCTAAATCATTAGTAATGCCATGCAAAGAGAAATAATTTTGCATTTGAGTGACCCAGCTTGTGGGATCCAAGCCATCAAATTTGTTCAACTCAATTCTGGGAAGGCGTAGGTCTCGAGGAAGGTAGGTGGAATGAGAATCTTGGAAATGGGAAGAGTCAATGTCTTACTGATAGGAAGGTTGTTTAGAAGAGGTACAGTTCAAGGATCCGCCCACCAATTGGTCAACTGTGTCTTTGATGTCTTTGATGCTAGCACATTGGTCCTGGAGGATCTGAACAAAGGAATTGAGCTTGCTAATGTTGGAATTGAGAGTCTTGATGTCCTCCTTGTTCAGGATGTTGTCGACAATCAAGGTATTGAGTTCTTGGGCGCGGGTGGTTGCCATTTGGGCAAAGACAAAAATGGGCAGGGAGGTTGGTACTAAAAAAAAATTGCAGGTGAGGGGTATCACGACAGACGGGGAAAAGAGAGGAAGCAAATGGGATAGGTGGCAAATAAGGGTGTCGGTAAGGGTGGGTGGGACCACAGAGAAAAATGTTGACAGGTGATAGGTACCACGATGATCAGGGAGAAAAGGGGAATCCAATGAGATAGGTCCCACATAAGGGTGCCAGGAAGGGGTCAGGTCCACGAAAAAAAGTCTTAAAATTGATAGGTATTGTTATCACACAGTTTGTAGTTAAGGTAAAAGACGGATGAAAGAAAGGCAAACTGACGCAACTGAGACTATCCCACCACTGTCACCTCAATGGGATAGCTCTTTATGTTTAGGGAGGTAAGGCCCAAGGGAGACGTCCCCAGTGACCTGGGGTTTTGAGAAGGCAAAGGCTTATGGCTAAGTAATATTATTCCCCCTCACAAGTCACCACCAATCAGAAAGTCTGGCTTAAGAGCCAATAAAGATAAAGATAACCGAAAATAGTAACCAAGAAATGTACCTGCCCGAGACAAAGCAACAAGGAAACTGTGATGTCCCATCCCCAAGATTAGGCCAGCAGGGAGTGACTTAGTAGTCTATATGTTCCCGTAGACTATAGTCAGGCACAAACAGGGAACCAGATGGAGGAATAAGGAGGAATTAAGGCTAAACGATAAATTAAGCC
>SNQJ01S0123158.1:3224-19826 GCA_010110895.2 Picea sitchensis | reverse complement strand
AGAGGTTCTAGTCAAGGTGACAGTGTGGACTAAAAACCTAGGCATTGTGCCTCCAAGGACACACTAAGTGAGCAGGACTTAGCTCACGCTAGCAAGTGTGTATTAGGACGGCAACAGAACCCATGGGGGATGTAGGAGGTAGCGGCATAGTTTTGGGTCCATATTCTATTGTTGTATTTTCTTTGCTTTTGAGGACGAAAGGCAACAAAGTGAAGAAACAAGCAAACGAATAGGTCTTCACAAAGTCTCATTCTAGTGAGTAATTTAGTGGGATATTGACCTTTATTTAGTGAGTACGATGGCAAAGTAATGCTTAAATAGTGAGCAACCTATCAAGTGCCCAAGTAATTGTGAGATCATAAGAAGATAGTAGATCTATGATCATCTCTTGAATAATCCAATCATCAAACAACTTGATTTATAAAACACTTAATATAGATCACAAGAGAGATGTTCACATACCATATCTTTGTCCAAGGGAGACCAACAATAACCAATAACAATCAACCACACAAATAGAGCAAAAATACAAGTAGAGTGAATTCTTTGGAACTGCCCTTAGGAAAAGAATGCCTGAATTCACTTATACAAAATGATTGCAAATGAGAAGTGTAACCATGTATTTATACACATTCTTTAGAGGTAGAGCACTAGCCCCAAGATGGTGACTAGGCTAACCTAGTCAAATATAGAAAATACAATAAATGGTTTGGTTAGATACCCATGTGTAAATTCCATAAAGCTATTTAATCAATGCAATGGATCGATGCATGGATACCAACTACTTCATGAGGATCACCTAGACATGTGATCAGCTTGCAGCGATTGGGGAGAAAGTGGATGAGGCGGAACTTGTAAATGTCGCATTGAATGGTTTCACCAAGCCGTGGGAACCATTTGTCAAGGGAGTCTGCGCTTAGGAGAATCTTCCCAATTGGGAGAGGCTTTGGGATGATTGCATCCAAGAAGAGGCTCGAGAGGAGTCTAAAGCCACAACAAGCAAGGAGATGGAGAGGAGAACCTAGCCCTAGTCAATCAGACCAAGAAGGGAAAGGGAAAGGGTTCCAAGGGTAATAGTGAGGGGGCAACCTCACAGTCGAGAAAGAAGGACTTGAGTAAGATTAAGTGTTTTGCGTGCCACAAGAGTTGTCATTATGCATCTCAGTATCCAAAGAAGAAGGGGCAAGGGAATTCGCAGTATGTAGCAGCATCAGTGGAAACTCAAGTGGCTGAGTTTGTTGCGAAGTTTGAGATGGAATTCACAATAGTTTCTTGCCTTTCTACTAGCAAAGTCACCAAGAGTGCATGGTACTAGGACAATGGTGCATCACGTCATATGACAAAATCACAAGAGCTACTCAGTAGTCTAGCGGAGAAGAACTCGGGGATCCATGTGGAGCTTGGTGATGATGCCAAGTATGCAGTGAAGGGAGAGGGAACAATTTTGTTATTGCTTGAATCAGGAGGTTCGTTTGAGGCCCAAGATGTGTTATATGTACCAAGACTGAAGAAGAATTTGCTCTCAGTCTCGATTATGGAGGACAGGGGATTTGTCATCATGTTCAACAAAGGGCAAGTACTCATACATCCAGAGAGGGCTAGCCCTGACAAAGCAGTGAGCATTGGGGCTAGAGAGGGAAATTTATAAAGGTTGAAGGGCAAGCTGCAAGCCTATTCAGGCCTTGATACATGACAAGGACAACCTGTGTGAGTTATGGAACGGGAGGATGGTACACCTACATTACAAGGCGTTGTCGATTCTGAGAGAGATTGTCACTGATCTTCCAGATTTCAGTGTTGAGCAGTAGGGCGTGTGGAGAGGATGTGCACTTGGCAAGAATGTCAAGGTTGCTTTTCCAAGCAGGAAGAGTAGATCCAAGGGGATCTTGGATCTTATACATTCAGATGTGAGTGGACCGATGTCAATAGAATCAGTGCAAGTAGCACTATATTATGTGACATCCATTAATGACTTTTCCAGGAAAACCTGGATCTTCTTTATGAAGACCAAGGATGAGGTCTTAAGTCGGTTCCGGGAGTTCAAGGCCCAAGTGGAGAACCAGACAGGGAAGAAGATCAAGGTCTTGAGGTCTGATAATGGGGGAGAGTGCACCTCCAGTGACTTCAATGATTTTTGCAAGGAGGCAGGGATCAAGAGGGAGTTGACAGTCTTGTACAACCCTCAGCAGAATGGAGTTGCGAAGAGAAAGAACCAATCCATCATCGGTTCTACTAGGGCTATGACACATGATTAGGATCTACCTATGTTTCTTTGGGTAGAGGCATGTAACACGGCAGTATATGTGCAAATCATGCGTCCTCGCAAGATATTGGGGGACAAGACTCGTGAGGAAGCATTCAGAGGAGTGAAGCCAGAGATAGGACATTTGAGGATCTTTGGTTGTCCATTATACATCCATGTGCCTATGGAGAAGAGGACGAAGTTGGAGTCTTCAGGACAGAAGGGCATATTTGTGGGGTATAATGAGACCTCAAAGGTTTACAAGATCTTCGTACCAGCGCAAAGGAAGATAGTTGTGAGTAGAGATGTTAAGTTCAAGTACAACTTGGCATCTAGGAAGTCTCGTGAGTTACCACCAGTGGCAGAGGAGGAGGAGGAGGCTCTGAAGGGAGAACAACATTCATAGGCTTCCAGTTCAAGGAGTCAACCTTTAGGTGGGGAGGAGGAGTTAGCCCCTTCCAACTATGTCAGGAGACGCAGGTGGTTTGAGGCTTGAGAAAACATTGAAGGATGCTCAAGAGAATGTTGAGGCTCCTAGGAGCACTATCAGGGAGAGCAGGCCTCCAAAGAAGTATCCAAACTTCATGGCACTAATGATTAATATCATCGAAGAAGCAACAAACCATCAGGTGTATCAGGATGCTATGGTACAAAATGATGTGTGGGACACTTTGTCAGGATTGGAGGGACAGTCAGTTCCAGGTGGCAGAAGTACCTTCCACGCTAAAAGAGAGAGTGTTGATGTTTGTAACATCGAACAGGTACTTCCGCACATGTCTAAGTGTCTAGATGTATGGAAGTCGTCCAAAGCCTTCAACCTTACTAATTTACTTTAATTAAAGGAATTATTAAATTAAAGTGCCTTTATAATTAATGTGAATTTAATTTAATGAAATGCTAAAGTTATTAGCATTAGTGAATTAAATGAATCTTAGCCATTGATCTCAAGTGAGGTGAGATTTAATCTCAACCGTTAATCAGTTTGGAGATTAGGGTTATGTTTGATTCAGTCATAACTCAAGATTATAAAAGCAAGGCTAGGTGAAGAGAAGAGACACACAAGAGACAGATCTATTGGAGTCAATGACTCATAGAGAGAGCAAAGAAGGACTTTTTCTCAAGGAGATCTCAGCAAGGGTGAAGAAGGACTTTCATCTAGAGACCAGCTCAATCCAAAGGAGAAGGAAGCAGCAGTAGATAGATCTGGTAATAAGGAAAGATTTGGGTGATAGAGCAGTAGCAGATACAGTCGCAGATCAATCCGTACAGAGTTGGAGCAGTGTCGTACGCAGCAGACAGGAGCCCGGGGCACTTACATATGTTCCGCACAGGTGTAGCAGGGCGCGTACATACGAACCGAACCAATTGTCGGGGACACGTACATACACGCAATGCAGAAGGTACAACGCATACATATGTGTTGTACAGGCAATCAAGGGCGCGTACAAATCGTACAGGATGCTAGTTGCAGGATCGTAGAACAGCAATAGAGTTGTTGGGTTGCAGGTGTTTGTTGTATTTTTTTGTTTCTATTCTCAATGGGAAGTTTTCTCAATTTGGGAGCCCTTGTAATTTTGGAGTTATTATTTAATGAAAAGTTGATTTGAAGGGAAAAATTTATGTGTGTTGTGTGAAGTTTGGTTTCCAGTTTTTCTTCTATTATTTTATTTCCAGCCAATATATTTTATTTAGTGTCCTGTAATTTATTTATTAGCAAGGAAAAACACAAGGTACTAAAGTATCTAGGTGTTGGGCATTAGAAAAATTAACAAATGTGCCTAGCGAGACAGTTCAACCGAGTTCCTCAAGGTGACTTGATGTTGGAGAAGATTACAAAATATGTCTTCCAAAGTAGGGGAAGCCGATTATGAAACAAAAAGAAAAATGTTATAAAAAATGATAACAAAATTTTTGAATGAAGTAACGCAGTTATTAAGAACACTAATATAGTCAACGTCCATTTTACCTATACCATCAATTGTAAGAATGAATGTTTTTAGGTTCTTGAACCTAGAAATGTACTCCTCAACAGTAGAAAATCCTCCATTTTGAGGTTGGAGAGTTATGTTTCAAGTCTATTGACTTGAGTGGTGTCCACTGGCCTATATAGGGTGTGGAAGGGATCCCAACTCTTCTTTACACTTTTGTTGCATGTTGTGTGATGGACAAGATCAAGTTCCATGTACAAATTGATTAATACAAGAGATTCATCCTTCTTCAAACATATGAGATCATAGTTGTCATCTATTGCAGTCGGAAGTGGCTTCTCCAAAAACATCCATAAACCTTTACTGGGAAGCAGATTTATCATCCAAATAGCTCATGAATAAGAGTTAGCCCTATTGAGGCAGGGAAAAGAATGGGAAAAAATCATTTCCATCGGTGGATGTCACAATACAGTGCATATCTACAACAACTTGTGGCTGAAAAGGAGAAAAAGAAGTGAGATTCCCTTAAGGAGGGCTCAAAACTATAGCAATTTCCTTAAATTTGCCAAAAAAACCAAGAAAACTTGTCAAGTAGGGGTGCACTAGTGATGATAAGGGTATAGAAACCCTAAGGACTGTTTGTCAAAAAAAGTGAGCTAAAAACCGTAATTTTAGGTCTGAAAACAGCTTTAAAGAGTGTTGGATAGAGGAAGAAAAATCCACACTAGCTTTGATACCATGTTAGAAATCGTGAGGTAGAGGATCTGCAATGAATTCTCCAACAAACCCTAATCCAATAAGGTAAACGATGTTGAAATATAACAATGCCTTGATGATAAACACAAGATAGATGTATCACATACCATAAACACAAAAGACTTCTAGAGTGTGTGCAATAGATAGGATTCCCTTGGGCTTACAAACAATTCACTTGAATGAGGTGATTGGTGTGTATGTATACCAATCACTTAGGGTTTAGGATGTTATCTCTCAAAGGGAGACTAGGTCAGCCATAGGATAAAATATATTGAAGTGTAATAATGGGTATTAACAACCCACAACTAGCCTCAGGTTGGCCCATTAAGGGCCTCAACTACCCACAAGTCAGCTCATTAAGCGCCTTGTTACCCTCTCAGGGGTAGCCACCTTTGGATACCCTTACAACAGTATCATGTACCTGCCTGCATGAGATTTCAATCATCTCGGATCAGTTCCAGACTCAATCCTTTCCATTCTCCAATTTGCGACATGATGTCGGAAGACAAAAGATGAACCATGATGTGCTTACTTCAAATGCTCAGATACTCCTTGGTGATCCAGTCACTCCATCGATGCTCCATGTGTAATATTTGTTTAGCCGTGATGATATAACCCCTTGGCATGTCATGAAGTTGTGGTTACCTTACGACGGTTGACTAGGATGTCATAGCATATAGACTTTTCTCACTTGCATCATGTTACCATGGGAAACATGTTCTTGGTTTGAAGTATGCCCCTCTTCTAAGATGACTCATAATACTAGGTTATTTAGACAAGGTAGTGCAATCCATATCCTAATCACATTAAGCATTTTCCATTTCCCCAGTGTCACACGTTTCCATCCACATTTAAAAAAACAACATCTTGTCATGTATGGTTGCTCAAAGGTCAAAAGGAAAGGTCAAAATCAAGAAAGCCTTAGATCAAATAAAGCCATGAAGGCTAAAGAGGTGAAGAGCAAAGTCTAATAAAGTATAAACTACTTCACTATGGTCCCCCCCTTTAAGAGTCTTAAAAGAAAAATGTCTATCTAAAGCAAAAAGGACTTAGAAAAAATAATGAAAATAAAAGAAAGGGAAAGTGTGTGCACACTGAAGTAGTAAAGACTCCCTCTAGAAGGCTAATATGAAAAAATTGCCTAGCTAAAATAAAGTTAGAAGATATAAAAAGAGCTAAAAAAAATGACCTATGCATGTCTACAACTTTGAGAGTCATCACATGAGCATTCCCCTTTTCCCTTTCATCACTAATTTCACTAATAGCCTATCCTCCACCTAAACAACTTAGAAAATGTGGATTTTCCTTAGGAGTGGGCTTATTTATAACTATCAACAATGTTTCCCTAGGTAAAACATAGGCAAGTGTCTAAATTAAATTAAAATGTTATATGTTTACTAGGAAATTGTCACTTGGTGGTATGAATTAATGATTTTCTAAGGGGTTAGACCCATCAGCCTATGTAAATATTGCACATTGGAGTGTTATTGGTCACATGCAGCACCCCCTTTCTATTTGAGCACATGCTTAATATCTCAACTTAAGTGGAAGGGCGAATTTCACCTTGGCACGTGATTTATTTCATTAATGAAGCAAGGTGTTGAGCTTATTTGACCACTTTGACCCTTTCCTAAAGGGGGTGTATCATGAAAAACATTATTTTATGGTGATTGACCTTGTCAAGGAAGAGAAAAGCACTATTTTATTATGATTTGACCGCATCATGGGAGAGAATCGTTATTTATTGTAAAGAGCACATTTATATATTATTTGGCTTCTTCTTACCCATGGTTTTTGTAAGTGGTTTAGGGCTTCCTCTTCACCTATAAAAGGGGAAGGCCTCTCATTTTGTAAAAGTTGTAAAGGGGATTGGATTAGAGAATAAAGAAAATTTCTGCCAAAGTATTGTGGTGTAAATTTTCTCCTTTGGTGAATAATTTCCTATGTTTTAGTAAAGGTAAGAGAATTGTTATTTTCCTCACTGAGTAAGGGTTGCTTATCTTGTTCCTCGTTTATATCTTTTTACTTAAATTTCATATTTTAAAGGTTGATGTATGAACTTGACGTTTACATGTGAAATTTAATCGGAAATCTCTAACAATTTGTTTGGTTTGATTCAGTAATGGTCTTCCCCTCCTTAGGAACTTTTCAATATACCCGTCGTAGCTTGGATCATCCTCATGCTCACCAACTGGTGTGAGGGTCTCCAATACATTTTTTTAAAGTAAGGATTTCACCAAATCTAGAGAGACCCCATAGACCAATGAAGAAGGAAATTTCACAACTTTTCTGATCAATCCGTCCTTTTAAAAAAATTCCCGTCAATTTTTTTTATATTTTATGAGCTTCATTGTAAGATCTTTCCCCTGAAATTTTTATGTTGGGCGATGTTAAGATTATTTTAACCAGCTAACTAGGGTTTGAAAACTATTGACTTATTTTCTTGCAAAACCCTAGAATCTTTTATTTTGTGATTGCAGGTCCGATCCTTTGTATCATCGAGCCAATCTTCTGAGATATTCTGTTTGCTGTCAAATTTGCAGGGGTTCGAAAAAAAAAACTCCATATCCGAATCATTCCGCCACATTCGAAGAGTATTTCTGTTAATCGCCCCCATCAGATCTCGAATCCTGTGGTTGCCATTCGACTGCAGAGTTCGGGTTCATATTTTGTGACAGCGATCTAGTGTTTTCTTGCCCTAATCGATTCATACCTTGGTTTCATCAAGCGATTAGGCAAATCTCTTCGCTAAATTACTTTATACCTTATGTCAAATCATTGTCCGACTACAGGATAGAGGTATACTATGATCGATCACCTTCAGAGTTTTCCAAGTCTCATACGTTCTGGACAGCTTTTGTCACCCGCGGCTCAAACCTCGAAAACTTTACTCAATAAGTCCACCAATATGCTATCCGATGTCATTTCTTTTATGGGGTTTTAAAGCAGGGGTACCCAGCGACTGTTCAATAAACCTTCGATATGATGCCCTCGCCCAGACAAAATAACGACTTGCACGGAGTTATGCGGTTTGCTCTGTTCATGGTGTCCACGCATCCCTTCCTTTCATATGTCGGGTTTAATATTAATAACCACCAGCTGTCCACGCATCCCTACCTTTCATATGTCGGGTTTAATATTAATAACCACCAGCTGTAAACATAAAAACCTTGGTCCGATTCCCTCGCTCAAAAGTACAAATCAGTGCTAATTGAAAATGTAAGGGATATGGTCTTGAAGTATTTCTTTGTTTGATTGTCGACATTCACGCATTTCCTTTATTTGTCGGACTTAAGCTTAAGAATTGGCGGCTGCAGTGACATTGCATGCTCACTCTTTGAAAGGTAAAAGGTAATTTGGGTATATAATTTAATGAGTTCCACATTAACATTATATTTTGTACTTTGTTAATAAAGTATGATTTAAAATGTGTATGATAAACCAACTTTTACCTTAACAACTTTATAGTTTACTTGGTGCAAACAATTAATGATTGCAAGTGGTGAGTTGAATATAGTTATGCATTGGATCTCGAGCTTTGAAAATTTTGTTGATGCATAAACATGGAGAATATAGTGATTTGAATACTTTTTTTAAATGTGAGCAAGACCCTTAGCAGTATAGGCTAGAGACATGCACCCGACATCTATAAATAACCATTGGGAGTTGTCGTTGAGCATTTAAAATTGTGGTTTTGAAGCAAATACATGCAGGGATACTTGAGAGTTCAGAGGGCTCCCTTGAGATTATGTCTCACCTTGTTGGAAGTCCTTGTAACACCTTTGGGTACCAATGTTATCAAAACCAAAAACCGAACCAGACCGGTCGACCCCAAAAATTTGAAACTAGACTGGAACGGAAAAAAATTGGACCAAAAAGCCGATCGACCAAAAACTACATAAAATATTCAAAACTTGAAAAAAAACATATATATTCATGTGCATCAATACGAATCCAAACCATTTATACACAAATGTGCAAAGATTCTCATTTATATAGCGAGTAGGAGTGCATATAACCAAAATAGCACCGAGTGCAATACGTATCTGAAGTTCTGAACAAAAATACATCAATAAAGAGGCTCTAAATGCCCTCTAGAGTCCAAAAATAAACATAGTACATTGTTTGATACTAGAATCTAGATACTATTGTACTAATCATTAGAATCCTCATCCTCCTCATTCTCAACATGAATAGACTAGGACCCTACATAGAGATTATGGATTCCGCTTGATTCCCCTAGCCCTGAAGGTATATGTACCTCTGGTTATGGAAGTGGATCCAAGTCTAAGCCTCCTCAACCACAATTTAATTTTTTTGCCAAAAAATATTTGAAACCCGCATTCTCTAGTGCATCGTACGTGTTCTGTACGGAACCGGTCGATATCGGTACAAAACTACGGAATCGGCCAAAAACAGTTTAGTGTGGCCGGTCTGACCGTTTTGGGGCTGGAGACCGATTCGACCGATCGATTTTTCTCAACCGAATCGATTCTGATAACACTAGTGGGTACCCACTCGAGTAGTATTGCACTAGACAACACATGACCCTGAAGTTTCACTTCCACGTACCATCGTGTATATCGGAAGTCCCCTAGGCATCTCGAGACCAACTATTCGACCATTGGACTGTTACAATGCACCAAACACAACATTCGAGAAGATTACCCTCTTGTACTGTGAGCGTCCTAGCCTATAGGTATATTTGAGGGTTGTAGCACAAGGCACACCCTTTGACTAGAAACCTTTTTCTTCTTTTTTGGGTCTTGCCTTAGACATCTTTGTTTACATGAACTTGAATAACCATGGAAAAATAACCTTTAATGAATGAACTTTTGATGCATAAGAGACACTTCATTGTTTGGCATTTAGGTTGTTGATGAATGATACACTGGAAATGAATATCAGTCAATATTGTCTTCTCTTGTTTTCATTGAATCAAGCCTCTAGAGAAGTTAAGACCAAGTCAACGCTAGTCCTTGTCCTCACCTTCCTTATTTACAACGATAGGACCCAGTGTGACTGCATAGGATCCCCTCCTTAGGTTAATGACCCTATCCTAGAAATGCAAAGGCAGGGTTGTTGAGGTGACAGTGGGTGGCCTGCCTGTCTATGTCCTTAGGCTTTCCCCTTGGAGAGGTTGGACTTTTCCTCTAGGGAGAATCTAAGAAATAGCACACCTCAACTACCCAAACACTAGAACGTGGCCACAAGTGAACACGCACACTCACAAACTAGCAAAATTAGCCTCCTACACTAGTAGCAAAATTCGCCTCCTTCACAAACTGCCAAACGACTCACAACAAATAAAATTGCCCCTCACAATCACATATAACAACAAATAAGAGAATGTCATTATGACAGATGAGTGAAATGAAAGGGGGGGTTTATTTAACACATTTAAGGTTTTAGGCTTTTCTTCTCAATGGTTTTCTCCCTCCAAAACACTACATAGGGTCAACAAAAAAGCTGCAAACGCGAACTCAAGAGTTTGAAGCGAGTTCTAGGTTAGACTTGCATGTATGGTGAGTTTGAGCCAAGTACTCGTTTCAGATGAGACTCGACCAGAATAAACAAACTCGATGAGCCTGCCACAAGTCAAATAACACTATTGAGGCGTACAACTCCATTCTAAAGAATGATGTCTAGGAGATTCTTCCAAGACCAGTGAGGAAATCTATGATAGACTACAAGTGGTTGTTCAAGATCAAGAATGCGACTAATGGGAGCATGTAGAAGTACAAGGCCAAATTCGTAGCAGGAGGATTCTCCCAAAAAGAGGCAATTGACTATGATGAGATTTTTTCTCCAATTGCAAGATTTACTTCTATGAGAGTCATTATGTCTGTTGCATCAGTTTTTGGTTGACCTTTATACCATATGGATGTATTGTTTTTTTGAATGCTATGATTGAGGAGGAAGTGTACATTAATGAACCGATGGGTTTTGAGGTGCATGGGTGAGATACCCATGTGTGCGAGTTGAAGAAGACCCTCTATGGGTTGAAGCAAGCACCATAAGCATGGTACTCAAGGATTGATGAGTAGTTACTGAGTTTGAGCTGCACCAAGACTGTTGCAAATCCTAACCTTTATTATTTCTATGATGAATCTAATCTGCTTGTCTTGGTCATGTATGTTGATGACTTGATTCTTGTAGGTAGTTCTAAGAAGCTCACTGGGTGCTGCAAAATGTTGTTGGCCAACAAATCTGATATGAAGGACATCTGCCTTATGCATTACTTTATGGATCTAGATGTGCGGCAAGTTACAAGGTGAAGTCTTCCTTAAGGCAAGTACACATTGGAGATTTTGAAGAGATTTCAAATGCTTGATTGCAAACCCTTGGCTACTCCTATGGTGCCAAATCTGAAATTATATGCAGATTTAGATTATGACTTGGTAGTTCCTTCTTTGTATAGGTAGTTGATTGGTTCCCTAATATATGTTGTGAATACCAAGCCTAATATATATTTTGCAGTGAAAAGTTTGACCCAATTCATAGTTGAGCTTCAACAAATTTATTGGAAAGTTAGCAAGTATGTGCTCATTTGAAGGGCACAATTCATTACAGCATGAGGTATGTGGGAGGTGGTGAGTTGTTGCTACATGGTTTTGTTGATTCCCGATTGGACACGAGAAGGAAGTACTAGGAAGAGTACTTCGGGATTTCATTTTAGATTGGGCACAGGTATATTTCTTGGTTTAACAAGAGATAGGCAGCAATTCCACTCAATGCAATAGAGGAACAATACATGGAAACTTCTACCAGTTGTTGTGAGGCCATATGGCTTTGCAAGTTGATAGCAAAGTTGGCCGATGAGATGTTGGAGCCAATTGTTGTTTATGATGACAATCAGAGTTGCATTAGACTCTTTGAGAATCTATTATTTCATGATCGCTCAAAGCAGATCAATGTTCGATACCATTTCCTYAGATAGAGTTTAGAAGGGATCAGTGGTTCTTGATTATGTTCCTTCAAATTTGCAGGTAGCAGACATTTTGACCAAGCCCCTGGCTAAGGGGAAGTTTGAGGTGTTGAGGGAGAAACTTGGTTTGGTGGAGAACACCTTCCTTGCAAAGAGGGAATGTTAGATTTTACCTATTGCTCAGTAGTCATTCTCCTTCAATAGCAATGCATTTCAACAGATCCATTATGGCTTGTGCAAAGGCAAGATGCATTTTGGTAGAGAGAGCATTAGAGAGACGAGATGTTGTTTGGTAGAGGACACATTAGAGAGCCTTTATTGGAGGCATAGTAGTTTAGTAGGTATCCAGTGGTTGAGGCGCATGAATGTAGCATGCATGCATGTGCTATCTTTAGTTAGGAAGGCATAGTTACCCATGTAGGAGAGTGGATGCATGAGTTTGTCTATTTTAATTTTTGGGAAGGGCACAGATCCCTAAGTGAATTGGCACATGAGTTCATGCACTCGGTCTACTCCAGTGGGTGTTCTATTCGAGGCAGCCATGCATGAGGGTGCTTTCTCCTAGGTGCATTAGGGTTAGGGTTTAGCTGCTCATGTGAGGTGCACCACCAGTATGTCGACATTCATTATAACCCTAATCCTTTCTTATTCTATAAAAGAAGGCAGGGCACTTCATTGTGATGGCTAGACATTAGAAGTTTTGAGGTAGTTGCATTGTAATTCTTTATTTTCAGTTAATAGAGAATGATGTGGTTGAGTGTTGCAAGTTAAGCATGTTGTTCCATTTTCATAATTATGTGTTGTAGATCTAGAATTCCTTATCGATTGTTTTGGTGATTAATCAATTTTTTATTCCTAGCTTAGGGTTTTGTTTTAGGACTGCAGATCTCCTTACCATGTGTTGAAAATTTAACATATTGACACCTCCTCAACTATCGCTCCACCGAATATCCAAGCCCCCACCTTTTATTTAAGCAGAGCCCTATATCAGAGGAGTGTCTGACCAACTCATAAAGATCCTTCGTCTCATAGACATCAATAGGCTTCCCACGTTGCCATCTACAATCCCTCTAGACAGGACATTCCCCATGCATCTGTATTTTATATAAACATCTTTCTGGACGCATACAACAAACACCCTCAACAACATCATTGTCCACACCAGAAAGCTTTTGGGCACAGTTAAAAATCCTCCACATGTTCCACTGCGTAGTGTTTTGATTAGATAAGTCCTTCCAAGAAAACAAGCCTTTTTGAGCCAACTATTTACCTTCATAACTTGGAGAGAGCCCAAGCTTACCCCGTGACAACTAGAACGTCCAGATTGGTTTGGAAGCTAGATGCCGAGAATTCCAAGGATCCTCAAATTGCCATTGGAGAAACCTAGAGACTGTCTACCAAGCCACACACGTTGATTTTCAACATGATAAACAGGTCTGCACTCAATAGAATAGAATCCTATAGCAGAACTGGAAAAGATAGCTAAACACCTATCAAAAACTTGAATCTGCAACTACGGAATTAAAGGATTAACTGTTCAAGAGTGTAGACACAGCATATCACATGATTAGATCAAACCAGCACTGAACTAGATGATAGATCTATGAAAAAGGAAATTCTGGAAATGCAAACAGCATTTGCTAAAATCTGTAGCAGCAATCACATCCCTAGTTATTACTTTTAAAAGAATTACAACAGCAGCTAATATAACCCACAGGTAGGCTTCCCACACAATAACAATTCTGGAAACAAAGAAGAAGCTACAGCAATGCACCCTCCTCTTTTATAGAATAAGAAAAGGAGGCCATTACAAAACAGCCTCATAAGGCTACTGATGCTGTGCCCTATTGAGGTGAGTAACTCCCACCCAGTGCGCCCTTCAAGGATAAGTAACTTCCAAAGGAAATGTACCATAGATGGAAGGCATAACTCCAGCCATGAATGGACCCTCCACTCACAATGTAACTCCTAAAAATGAATGCACCCACCTATGAAAGTGTGCCCCACCTCAAGTGTAACTCCCAAAGTGAATGCCCCTCAACTGTGAGTGTCACTGCCAATATGAATGCACCTACCTATAGCCAAAGATGACTACAAAAATGCAGCTCTCCTCATGAGAAACTCTTCACAAGTGTGTCGTCTCTGCAGCCAACCAGCCAACTGATATGCTGTTCAAATTGCTACAGCTGAATGGAGAACGGCTCGGAGCAACCAGGTAAACTAACAGCCCACAGCCTCTTAAGCAGAACCTAACTCAGTATCACAAAGACCTTTGCATTATTAATAATGTCAGAGAGTTGAGGGCCTTTAATCCCTCCAATGCACTAAACCTGCTGAATTTGGTGATGCACTAAGACCTGCCACGTGTAATCCCCTTCCACTGCCCATATCATCCATTTCCCTGCAAGGGCCACCCCTTGGGATTTTACATCAGGGATTTGGCTGCGATTTGGATCTATGTATCATCTTAATTATTTTTTATAAATTTTATTTTAAAAAATATTGCATGGTCATTAAATTCATCATTAAGTCTCAAGGGTTAGTTCAAGCGGTCATGAGCCAGATGTGAGATCTCTCCCCCAAAGTTGGGGAGGCCATGGGTTCAACTCTCTTGATCCCCTCGAGGTTAGGCTCCATAATCAGGGATGACAGTTTACCCCGTTTACCATCCATGGATCATGGAGAAGTACTCGGAGGGTTTTCCATGAGGTGTTTTCCTTGGAAAAAAAAGTTGTCATTAAATTCACCATTTAATTTGAAATTTGCCATTAAATTTGTAAAGTTATAAAAACATTTTTTTTTCCAAAAACATCGTCAAATACAATGGACTAAGGTGATACAGATGGCAGGGGATCTCTATGGCAAAAGGCCAAGCATGGGTTATGTATTTAAATTTTAATCTGTGTGGTGGCACGGTTAGTTGGGGCAATCAAAAAAATCAACTTTGGTATTGTCAAGCATGGAGGCCAAGTACATGGTCATGGATATAGGCATGTGAGGAAGCATTTTGGTTTGAATTAGTTGTGCGACAACATGAAATTGCAAATGGGAGGCCCATGACAATACATTATGACAACCAAAGAGCAATTGCATTGGCAAAGAATCCAACTTATCATGCCAGGTCAAAACACACAAACATTCAATATCATTTCATCAAGGAAATGATAGCATCCATATACAACTCACCACAACTGATTCAATGTCTTCAACCAAATGTACCAAAGGTCTAGAAAAGAGTCGTCAGTAAAGTGAAAGACTAAGCACATGCTTGTTGACTCGCTTACTAGGTCTGGGAGTGGTGATAAGTTCAAGTGGTGCAAAGACTCCATAGGAGTCTACAAACTTAATTGATTCACTACCAATGGCTCTGATTGATAAAGAATTGGAAATGATTTCCAAGTGGGAGATTGTTAAGGTGTGGTCACCACTTAACCCATCCTTTGACAAATTAGAATGACCAACCCTAGTTGACACATTTTATACATGTCGAAGAAGGCTGAAATAGGCCAATGGAGTGGTGATTGATATGATTGACCTAATAGACCCAACAAAGACTAAGACAACGTGCCCAAAGCCATACAGTGGACCCAGACCAAATCCTGCAGGCTACCAACCCACCATAGCCGACATAGTATTGATGAATATAATATATATACACATAATGATTGTGAGAACATATTATTAAATGTCTTGTTTAACAAGTTGTAACTTGTAATTATTATTCTATGTGTGAATCTTGACCGATACAGAATAGTGAGGACAAGGATTTGTTCCGGAATCATTTGTGAATATTACAGACATTTCTATTTGTTATTGTTACATATTTCAGCTTGAATGTCTATTGTTATTTCTATCACATAGAACTGATGTTCTAATTCCAATGTTGATATACGCAATATTTGAGTATGTTGATATTGATTTCTAACAAGGTATCAAAGCTTGTTGTATCAATAATTTATCCATCTTATTATTCAACGATATTTCACACTATTTGGGTAGATATTTAGGCATAAAGGAAAAAAAACAAACTTATCTCATCACAAATAGATGTCATCCACCCAACCATAGAATTAATGAGGCAGTTTCTACCCATTGCCAGGAATTATTGGAATCCACTTCATAGAAAAAATTATTGTCAACTCATGAGAAATGACATGTTAGTTAATAAGAATGAATGCACACAATCAAATTGCAGAAAAGAACCACACCCTAAACAGGTACAATTTCTAAATATTTTCAAAACAAAATCTTC
Organism: Picea sitchensis; assembly: GCA_010110895.2. Lineage (NCBI taxonomy): Eukaryota > Viridiplantae > Streptophyta > Pinopsida > Pinales > Pinaceae > Picea > Picea sitchensis. Next base: position 3,720 of record SNQJ01S0123158.1, on the reverse strand, counting down.
CATCAATATCATCATTCATAGATGTGGGTATGGGTGATATTTGATCATACATATGAAGTAGAGGAGATCAGAAAAAGCAATCTCTCTTCCAGGTTTAGTATGCTCGTGCTATCCACTAGCAAGGATTCATTTGATTGTAGTTACAACTTACAACATTTACCAAGGTGTTTTCAATGAGCAACTTACATTTAAAAATAAAAACTACAATTCTCTGGTGTTGCTACTACAAGCTTGGATACAGTTATTTGAACCTGATCAAGTAAGATTGTCATGCTCTACGGTCTACCTATGGCATGCTTGAACAAGTAATGTCACATAAACATTTTACCAATTATCATGATAGGACGTCTATCCATACTCCAGGTTGAACTTTGTTATGCACCAAAACATCCAAATAACATAAAAAGAGAAAGATAAATAACTCCACGCCTTGAGAGTGAGAGACAAGAATGAATGAGTAGCATCTTCAAGGGGGCAACCTCATTTTACAATATAA
>SNQJ01S0123157.1:1518-26778 GCA_010110895.2 Picea sitchensis | reverse complement strand
TTCAATAGTATTCATTGGATTATCTTTACTAAAGAGTAACATATGAGTATATGAACACTCTCTGTCATGGGCACACTAGGAAATTTTTTATGGAAGAGGATGTATCAATACCCTAAGGTCACTTTAGGTCATTCTCTTATGGACAAACTCAGACAAAATTATACATCTGGATCACTCTAAATAAGTAATGTTCATACATAAGTTTATTTTTCCTTCAGAAAAATCTTTAAAGACATTCAAATAAGAGAATATACCTTCCAACCCAATACCATCCCAACCTGTAAAAAGGTTTTCAGACGAGCCTCCCCTATCACTGTGCAAAAGAACTCTTTAATAAAAACTGAAATAGGTGACTATGGACAAGAAGCCTCTGATGGAAAAAGGGTTTAAGAGACTAACCTACCGGGATACTGAACATGTCTGCTGGTAGCGGGTACTGGTCTATGGTATGACTAGGCAAACCCATCAAGGTACTGAACAGGCCTATTGGCAATGGGGCATTCTACCTGGGGAAGGGATGTCTCTCACTAATTATCACAACCACCCCACCAGAGTACTGAACAGGCTTGCTGACAGTGGGTTCTGGTTGAGAAATGTCTCATCTATACTTGTCTGATTGAAAAATTCACTTTTGTCATCTAAAAAATGAACACTACAAGCAAAGGTCATTGTTGACATTTATGAGATACAAACTCCAGATTAACAAACAAGATAATTACTACAAGAAAATGTCCATTTGAGAATTATCCTAAGTCAACTTTATTGGTCTGACATCTAAAGCCAACATTACCTAAGAAGGAAAATTCTTAAGAGTGGAGCCCTAACTAGGGAGTTTAATCTACTTATACTGTGAAATTTATCCATAACATCTAATGATAGTAAATCTCTGAAGCTAGTTAGGTTGGATATGTTCTTCTAGCAAAAATATAAAAACCTCCCTGTTTTCACTGCTGAATGCTACCCTTGTCAATAAGTCATCAAAAGAAAGGCAATTTCAATTTTTAGGCATGTGATCATATGCTAGGTGTACTTTTGGAATTTGATTTGGTTTCTTTTCTCTTATAATTTTTTCTTCCATTATGATATAGGGTGTTGAATCTTCTTGCATAAGGATATGCAACATCCTTGGCATGGGGGAGGGTCAAAAATCTCTTTCAGAACTCTTTTTCCAGACTCACATCTCATCTTAAAAAACCAACATGTTCACCCTACAACCCTACATAACTAGACACAAAAGAAGACAAACACAGAATAAATAAGTTTCATGAAGTATGGGAAATTCCAGTACCAAGCTTCCAAAAAACTCCATCCTAAAAAGATGAACTCTGACAATCTGCAAGCTTCAAATACAAAGGCAGATGCATATGCTATGGGTATTGATTATACAATGGTAAAAACAAAGTTAACATGGTATTATTTATTTTACTTTGCTTATAAAACTACAATAGGTATGAAAATGTATACTAGATCTTATGACCTTAGTGTTAAAACCATGCACCTAACTTTCACTTCCCTCCTACCCATATGCTTAACCTTAATCAATTCTCTCATCACATAAGCACTTGAAAATGATTGAAGGAAAAATCACATCAAAAGTGTGAATATGGAGCATGTCTAGTAATGATGATCCACGAACGTGCTTCATCCTTAAGCAATCATGAACGTATCTCGTGTCATGAACCACGATTCAACATCAGATTCACCGCTTAAAAGTCCAATCACCTATCCCAAACAACAATGATGCTTTGAACCCAATGTCTCCTCCCCATCATTGCATTAACATGAAGAAATGAAATGGCTTATCTGGGTGGCGAAGCCATCCAGATGAGCCTCATCTTGTCTTAAATTTTCCCTTGTGACATCTTACTTAAACTCATCGTTCAAATTATCGACACCCTCACCATATTTTCATGTTGTTACCAACTTTTCTCTAGTTCCGAGCCTACTCCTCTCTACGATATTTGGTACCAAACCCTTACCCTCATAGCTGACCAAACCCTTGCACCACAACCCGATTCTCACGCACAATTCATAAAGATGGTTGTGAGTAGACACAAACCAATCTTCCAGATTTATAGGGAGACCAAGGAGTTCCAACTATGTAGAGATATGTATGATAGAGAGGGATGGATGCCATTTTTGGAGAAATTCACAGGCTGTCATGAGAAGGTATCTCAAGCATTTATTCAGGGTTACGATGGAGAGATTGTGCACATAGGAACTCTGCATCTAACAATCAATGAAGCAACCTTAAGGGAAGCCACGAGATTACATAACAGAGGAGCCAAGTATTTCAAAGGGGTAGGAATCAACAAGGAAATGTGCCAATGATTTCTGAAGGAAGACCATCAACACCCTGATTGGAAAAAGGGGATTCCTAGGAACTATATCAAGGAAGAGTATCATCCAATGCTTGCTAGTCTTCAACGATTCCTCACTTGTGAGGGGAGGTATGCTGTAACCTTCCTATATCATCTTAGGATTTCGTTACACTTTGAAGGAGGTCCTGAAATTGATTTCCCATATTTTTTATGGATGAGTGTAAACAAGATGGTAAGAGGTGTCAAATCCCTATCCAAAACCAAGAAGACTAGCATTTATCATCAAGGTCTTATTAAGATGTTAGTTATACATGAAATCAGGAAGCAAGGGATTAGCTGGAAAATCCTAATCACTCAACACCTTCCCATAGAAAAAAAACCTGTAGAGGGAGCCCAACCTGCTCCAGAGAAATATAAAGAACCTCAAGAGAAAAAGGGTAAGAAAGATAAGGTAACTCCATCATCCTCTAGAACAATGAGCCAAAAAGATAAAGCTAGAAAACAAGCAGGGCCCTCTTCCATAGTCGATAGGATTTTTAAAAGTCAAGAATTAAAAGGTAAATCCAAATTAGTGGAGGAGACCTCAATAGTAGCACTTGAGGAGAAGGGTCATAAGACAAAAACTATGAGGAAAGAAAAGAATATCTCAGAAAATAAAGATGAACAGTCTATAGAACAATCCCCTATAACCATTCCAAAAACAAAAAAGAAGAAAATGAATCTTGTGAGCACCTCTGATCCATTACTCCCTTGTAAAAGAACCACAAGGAGCATGGAAAAGAAAGGAAAAGTAGTTGTCAGTCCTCATACACATGAAGACCCAGTAGATCTTACCTCCCCTTCTGAAGACCTACCAGTCCAAGATGACATCCCTAGCTTGACTGAGGAACAAGTTACTATTACTTTATGTGGGATAAGGGAGGAAGTGGAGGAAAGATAATACATCCAACCATAAACAATGGGTTCAACAAGGACCTTAACAAAAGAACAGATGAAGAAAAATATTGGGGAGCTGCAAAATAAAAACCAGGAACTCAAACAAGAAGTGAAGGAATACCAACTAATGGACAGGTATATCAAAAAGGAAAACGAGCAACTGAAGGCAACCAACCAACAAATTCAAGATGACCATGAAGAGACTTCTAATAATCTTAAGAAGGTACTAAGACTCTTACAATAAATTAGGGTCATAAAAAGGGAGCTGAAAGCAGAAGCTTCAACCATCAACATCATTGATCCACAGAAGTAAATAATGGAGTCTCAAATTTTGAAAAATTTTGAGTTTGTTTCAGTTGCATGAGGACATGCAATGATTTTGGCATGGGGGAATGTTGAGCCTCTAAAATAACATCCCCACTACCCTATTATACTCCTCATTTATACCTTTTTGGCCTACCTAAGCTTGAATAAATGACAAAGAACACTACCATTAGCCATTGATGAGGTCATAAGGTAAAGTATAATATAATTCATACATTTTGTGGTTTATTGAGCTAGGAGACTAAATGTTTCATGTACTAATGTTTTAAATTGCCACGTGTAAACTTTGACCTCTAGATGAGTCCAACATTTCTGTATTAGCTCAGCCATCCGGTACTTATGCGCCATATTTCCACTGTCTGAATCCGGTACCAAGTGCACCTTCCATTTAGATCCGGTACCGAACCATTCACTATCACGATCCGATACCAACGGGCACAGACTGTTCTAGTCTGGTACCAACCACTTGCGTGTTGTTTGGATCCGGTACCATTTACCGAATCTCACCCGTCATGATCCGGTACCAATACAGGAAGCATAATATACCAATTTTAGCTCCAGATCGTGCCCAAGATAATTGTTGGATGTTTGATGAATCATCAAAGCTCTAGAAAGGCTATGTTAAACTAGTTTGTTTATTGCTTCACCCTCATACACTTCCTGTCATGAGGATGAAGCTTAAAATATGTAACCAAATATATAAATTTGACAATTGACTGATCTGCTAAAGATTTCACCTCCTTGTGTTTCACGACTAAGACTGTTTAAATAGTCATGGCAAGGATGGTGGAGGTAGTAGAGAGTTAGCATAACACAACATGTGAAGTAACGTTACATATTGTAGAACATATTCTGAGTTGAAGTTTAATAGACGGATGTCATTTATCTCCATGTTTTGATCGTTTATGAATAAATGTGAGTTGAGTTGTTAGCATAGTTTAATTCTATGTTTTGAAGTTTGAGTAAGAGTAATGTGTGGATTGAAAGCAAGCTTACTGTAGACTCTAATCGCTGACCTGTTGAAGAGGCAAGGGCCCACCGCCCAACAAAGGTCATCATCCTTATAGATTAGTGTTAGTAGTTGATTTCAATAATATAAATGTTAGACTAGCTGAAGCTTTGATCCTTTCATATGATAGTAGTATAGTTCAGTTTAGGGTTTCGATTATATGATTGCTTAGAGATCTTTACTTACTTTGTTTTGCATATGATCTCTTTCTGTTTTTATGAATTTGGTTTTGTTTCATGGACGTGAATGTTGGTAGCAGTAGTCAGACATATTTTAAGGAGAACTAGTGAAGTTCACAACAACACATTGTGAACTACAACATACTCAGTATATTGACTATTGAACTACCCATGCTATGTCTTGATGATTGATGTGTGATTTCACTTTCAGAAGTGTGATTGCATAGTTATCTTTCTGGGTCAGATAACAGAGTTGATATGTCAAAGAACTCCATATCACACTTTCATGTGCCATAATGGAGTAGATAGCCTCTTTGTGAAAGACAACCAAAGTGTGTTTTGGTTTGCTAGTTTGCTTCGTTTCCAGCATGCATAATCTAGAATAGTTCTATACTCATGACATTAGAATTACCTTTCTTACTGGTGTCTTGTAACTTTGTTGATTACGAATCCTGGATTGATAATTAATGAGTGAATTATACTAATCATATAAGTAGCACAACAACAACCATCTACACAAGGTAAATAAAATTTCAAAAGAACAAAGCAAGGAAGACATCAAGAAGCTATTCTTGGGACACCAAGGCAAAGGTATGAAAGTATTTTTCATGGGTACTGTTATTCATGTAATGGATATGGTCACACAACTTTTGAATGTAGATCTTATATAATGGAAGATTCTATAACACCACAAGGTGTTGGAGATGTGATCAAGTAGGACATATTGTTGTTCGCTGTAAATCCATGAGATGCTATATATGTAGTGGATTTGGCCACAAATCCTAGGAGTGCTAGAACACAAGAAGAAAGTCCATGATGAGGACTTCACATAGCATGAATAGAAGAAGAAATGAAGTAAGAAAGGGAGACCTCTTTGAAAAGATGGATGCTCAGAGTTCAAGTTCTGAGGAGAAAGGTCATCTACATAAGTGGGTGAAGAAGACAGAGCATCCAGATCAGAATGAAAGACTGAAGGGAAGTTAAAAATTGTCATCTATTGAGGCATACACGGGTGACCGTGGTGACAGTCACATACATATGCCGACTGACCTTGAATAGGTCACGTACATACGTGCTCTGTTGTGCAACATGCAGTGTATATGTGGTAAAGCCTTGGGAAAAAGGCAATGCACATGGGTTGCAGCTTGATGTGATGGTATAACTCTGTGTTGCAGAGTCTGACATTGTTTATTACAGGCTCTGATACTATTTTCTGCAGGTTTTCATGGTTCTATGTTAGATCATGTAAGGTGACGATGTAAAATAAATCTTGGGTGCATGGAACTAACCCATGAGTATGGATTGATGCTGATCTGTTGAGGTACATGGCTAGTACATTTTGAAGTTTCATTGATATATCTTATGACGTATTATTGGAAGCATATGTTGGTTATCATAGTGCATGCATTTTGCATGTGGTTGGGCTACACATTGATACATGTAGTTGGTGATTTGAGTTGATAATCATGTTGTACATCATTGGGGAGTCATAGCTTGTTGATGCATGGTTGATATACTTGCTTGGCGCAAGTGATGATGCATGATGGTACAATCATAGATGGTATTATTGATAGATGCACATGTTGCCATGTTGATAGAGGCATATCGTTGATACATTCCATGGATGATATCTTTTTGCACATGGTTGATGTACATGGGTGTTGTGCATTGTGGGCACATTTTTGGTACATGATGTACTTGGTTGATATATTGTTCATGACTCCTTATTTTTATTGTTGACATTCATGATGAATGGTATGGAGTAAGTTTGATGCATGAACAGGTCCAAGGATCGTCATATGGTAGCATATTGTTCATCTTGCAGACAAGATAGGGGGAGACATATCCTTAGGGGGAGTCATTCTTCTTCCCGTGATTATAGGAGGAGATATTTATCATATGCATACCTAGAAAAGAGCCCTATATTTGAAGAAAGAGCACCGAGACATAATTCCAGGAGGACTGATGGTCACAGGGGGAGTATGTTCAATGTATTTTTAGCATTACATCAGAATGATATCCCTTGTTCAAAAGGGGAGAGATTATTTAGAGGAAGATCAAAGGAAGTCAGACAGGGGGAGCAACCGCAAGAGGAGAATGACCCTTTTCCATTGATTTCAAATGGGGAGAGATAATCACATTGATGTGATTGATGTCTATCGATGGGGAGAGATTGATGTGGAGAGATAGTCACATTGACTATTAATGTAGAGCATGCCTTATCTACATATTGACATCAATAACTGGTAATTGGTGTTGACATCAATGTTGGTATTTCCATCAATGCCAAAGGGGGAGATTGTTGGATCATGTTGTCATTGATGCCAATGGTTTGATTATTTGGGAGATTGTTGGATCATGTGTCATTGATGCAAATGGTTGAATTGATTGATGTCAAATAATTGATTCAGTTGATGATTGATGGACAATGTATATATTTTGTCCTTGATAGGAATGATAGATGTCAAAGTAGAAACCAATTGATAAAGATGGATCAATAAGTTATCATTGATACGATGCATAGATAAAGATGGATCAATGAGTTGTCATTGATACATGATGATACATGGTTGTTTGATAAAAGATAGATCATTATTGTCTTATCGCAGTTGATAAAATTACTACAAATGGATGAAATCAGCGGTCCCCTATGGTGAAATCCCTCACGGGGAAAGTGCTTTGTGTATTGAGTTATATTAGAAGAGCGGTTGGAGGACCCAAGCTTATATGTGTAATAATGGGATGAATATCAATGAAGTTGTTGGTGAAACTATCCTAGATGGATAGTGCTAGTCATTCCATTTTAGGTGGTATTTGGAATCTCACATAACTCATGGTTTGAGATTTATGGCTCTCTGAAGTTGAAGGACCCCATATGATGTTACTTGAAGCCCCAAAGGTCAAAGAAGTCAAAGTTCTTGAAAAAAAGAAATCATTATTTAAATGATAGAAGTAAAGTGACAAATCAAAATGATAAAGTAAGATTTGACATACAAAATCAAGAAGGAATATTTAAAATGATAAAGTATTGGAGAGCTTTCTATTTATGGAAAGTGGTTAACCTAAAATAAGGAAAATAGGTTAAGTAATGAAAACCTAGAAATGAGTTAAGTGACCTAAAAATGGGTTAAGTGACACAGGAGGATGAAAGTATAAATAAGATAGCTATGGTCTCTTATGAATCATCCTTTTCATGGATCAATGGAGAGCTTCTTGTGATATCTTTTGGAGTATTGATGGAAGCTTGTTGTGAGAGAATCTTATTGGTGTGGATCTCTTGAGCATGATTGAAAGTCTATTAGAGGAAGAGTGATAGGAGGGATCTCATGGGTAGCATCAAAGTTTGACAATGTCCCGGAGATCTTGATGATGAAAGTTTTGGAAGCTTAGAAACCCTAGTTTCTGAGATATACATGGGTATAAATGGTAGAGCATTACACACATAGAACATTATGAGGACATGGAGTGTATAATGGATGGAATGATGAAGACTGTGTTTGAAAATTTGGTGCCAATCTCTTGGATGATGAGGCGGGTTCCATATTTTTCATTCTATAGGCTTAGATCTGTCTTGAGACACTAGTATGGTTACAGTATTGTGTGATGGATACTATTGTTTGATGTGTTGTGAATTCTTAGGAATTATTATAGCTTCTATGATGTTGTTAGGTTTGGTTGATGGATTGAGAAACACTCTTGTGATTCAATGGTGATATGATTGTTATGGTATACTAGTTGTTTATACATGATTGAGATAGCATTCATATTGGTTGTTGTGGAGCATGAGAAAGATATTAGAGAGGTGGATGTGTTATGACTGGCTGGTTGTCATATTGGACAGTCAAAGACATTAGAGAATGATATATTGATTAGAGAGAATGGAGTTGATCTTGAAGGACAAACCCTAACAGCTTAGAAAGTATATACACATGTTATGCATTATACAATAGCCACTTTGATGCATCACAGTACGTAGTGAGCTAGGGCGCGTACACATGTTGGCTACACTACTGATAGGTCACATTACCTGTTGATAGATTGATATATGTTGAGGGTGTTTGCCTCATCTCAGTTAGTCTTGAGGGTGTAAGATAGGTCTCTTGAGTTATAGAGCTAGTGCTCTTATAGTGTTGTACTCTATTCAATTGTTGTTGATAAACCCTCATATTGTTGTCAAAATTATTAAAAAGAAAAATTGTACATACATCTTGTATTCTTTATGTGTTGCTTGTGGTGATGACTTGTTGATATATGTTCTCATCTAGCTGGATGTAAATGAAAGCAATGGGTAATGAATAAATGTTGAATGTTAACTAAGTTTTTTGTGTAAAGAAGGAAGTTTTTGGAAAAATATCCCCACACTCATTCACCCCTCATTAAGTGTGGTAGGTGTGTCCAACAATTGGTATCAGAGGGGCCTACTACAAGCCTTAACAAGCTTGAGGAGATCCATAGATACACAAATGGATGAAGTTCAAATCCTTGATGAGAAAACTATTCTATTTGGAGAATAGAGATTAGATTACATTTGAAGACAATGAGAACAACTATTTGGAAGAGACAACCATTTGGTGGATCAGTTCCCTTTGAAGAAAGAAGTCAAGAGTTTGCATCTTCAAAGGAAGGAAAAGAAGAATGATGCATTGGCTCTCAAGACCATTCTTGGTGGAATCTCAAGCCCTATCAAAGAGGCATGGGACAATGCACTTACACCAAGGATCTGGCTAAAGCTAGAGGAGACATATCAAAGCAAGAAGGAAAAAAAATATATTGAAGATCTCCATCCAAGATGCTAAAGGTAAAGAATCTCCAAAACTCTTAATTGCATTTTATTTCTAAGTGATTTTGAAAACATTTTCAAATGAAGATAAAGAATCAAGTGATGATAGCACAAGGTAGACCTTGAAGATGTTTCAAATGAAGGTAAAGAATCCTCAAAAACCCTTGATTGAAATGATGATGATGGCAATTTTCTCTACAAGTGAAGAGAGAAGATGTGAAAACATTTGTGTAGAGTTTGATGGTATTTATCCTATGAAAAGAATATAAGAAAATCTGTGGAAAACACTTCAAAAATAAGTTGAGGGTTTATATAGATATATAATGATCACTTATTATGTAATTTATAACTATCTTTTTGGATAACACTAAGAGAAGTTTCTTAGGAGGAGTCTAAAGGCACATCTTGAAGTTAAAAGTGATCAAGGAACAAGAAAATAGAAATGCGACTCAATTAGAAGAAAATGAAGAGCCAGGGATTCATAAGACTAAAAATGGAAAGATATAAATATAGATGATGAGGGTGTAAAGTTTTGAAACCATTGTTCATCTCAAGACCCAAATTGAAGAAACCAAAAGAATAGAAGAACTATTGAAGATTGAATAAATGAAAGGAAGAGTCATGTTGTAAGCTACAAGATGAAATTGTTGACCTTAGAAAGGTGGAAAAGTCAAACAAATTCTTGAAGATAGCTCATGAATCTTGGATGAGATCTTGGAGAGTCAAAGATCATCATTTGATAAATCAGGTCTTGGATTACAATGGAGAAGATACACATGTTGAATGAAGAACCTCAAAGAAGCATGAGGTGAGTATATCAAAGAAGGAAGACAATATTTCAAAACCATCTACCTGAGGCAAAATTTTTCAAAAGAACAAAGCAAGGAGAGACATCGGGAAGCTATTCTTGGGACACCAAGACAAAGGTATGAAAGTATTTTCATGGTCACTATTATTCATGTAATGGATATGGTCACAATTTTTTTGAATGTAGATCTCATGAAGGAGATACTGTGGAAATTCTATAACACCACAAGGTGTTGAGATGTGATCAAATAGGACATATTGATGTTCAACTCCATGAGATGCTATATATGTAGTGGATTGTACAAATAAGTCTTTGGAACACAAGAAAAGTCCATGATGAGGACTTCACATAGCATGCATAGAAGAAGGAATGAAGTAAGAAAGGCGACCTCTTTGTAGAAAGATGGATATACTCCCGAGTTCAAGTTAGGGAGAAAGGTCATCTGAAGTGGTGAAGAAATTGATGACAGTCGGAATGAAAAGCTGAAGGGAAGTTCAAAAGTGTCATCAACCGAGGCATATGTGGGTGACCGTGGTATCAGTCATGTACATACAAAGGATGACCTTCTATAGGTAACGTACATACGTGAGATTTTGTGCAACAGGCTGTGTATATGTGGTAAATCCTTGAGGAAACTAGAAACAAGGGTTTCCAGGTCAAGAAACAACAAAAACATGGATAAAGTGGGCTTACAAACTCGACGGGAATAGCTAGATGAGTGCTTGCTTAAATGTGCAAAGTATCATTACCTTTATCATTGAGGAAAATGCTCCTTTTATGCAGTCTCAATGTTGGATAAAGTTGAGTCACGGAGAAAAGGATTTGAACAACTAACAGGTTCATAACTCATCATTAATTTTGGGAACAATTATATTTGTTTTCACATTTATTAGCATGTATGTAGGTGTCCCTTAAGTATCTCGTGTGTATGTAGATAGCATAACTATTAGGGTGCATACAAGTCCAAAAATATTGTTAAGAAGGACTCAAGGAGGTATGGGGAAAAATTATCTGTTAGGAGGATAGGGTTAAGGCCAACAAGAGCATCAAAGCTTTAGAGGTGGAATTTGACGCTATAACAATTATGAGTTTTGGTTATGCCATTTGAACTTACTAATGCACCTACAACATTTCAAATCTTGATGAATTATATTTTCCAACCCTTCCTTAGAAAATTTGTATTGTCTGATGACATACTAATCTACAAAAATCTTGGGAAGTGCATGCACAACATGTTGAAAGAGTATTGCAACTATTGGAAGAGGAACAGATTTATGCACACAAATCCTTCCAAGTGTTTCTTTGGAGTGGAGGAGGTGGAGTATTTGGGTCATATTGTATATCATGAGGGTGTAAAAGTGGACCTAACAAAATTAAAGCCATTGAGAATGGTCAATTCCCAAAACCTTGAAGAAACTTAGAGGATTCTTAGAAGTTGACAAGCTATTCTGCCAAGTTTCAAGAATTATGGTCAAATGGAAGCACCTCTAACAACATTATTAAAGAATGGATCATTTTTTTGGACCAGAAGCAAATATTTTGAAAACTTAAGGAGGTTATGTGCAACTCCGTCTTGGCTACACAGATTTACAAATTTTTTTATTGTGGAGTATAATGCCTCAGTCCATGGAATTGGTGAAATTTTAATGAAATAAGGAAGACTAAACACTTTGAAGCAACAAATTAAAGGAAAAAATAGCTAACATTTATTTATGAAAAATAAATGTTGACCTTACTACATACAATTAGGAAATGGAGCCCTTACCTAATGGGTAGGCACTTCAAAGTAAAAAAAAAAATCATGATAGTTTGAAGTATTTATCGAAGCAATGATTATCTTCAGAAAATCAACAAAAATGGGTTACACACAAATATGTTTTGGTTATGTTTATGAGATCATTTACAACAAAGGAAAACACAATGTTGTGGTAGATTCCCTTTCAAGGAAAGAAGAAGAAGAAACAAAAGGTTCACTATGTGTTATTTCTATTTTACAATTTGATTTGGTGGAAGAAGCAAGTATAGAATGGAAGAAAAGATCACGTAAATGTGTTGAACATGCATAATATATCTAGCTAGGAGGTTGACATACATGATTCTGAGGAGAAAATATGATTAAAGAAACGTGAAATAATGGAATAATTCAATTAACCAAATGAATGAATGATAATTTACACATGATATAATCACGTATAACTCAACCAATGTGAACTAGAGGAGATAATGTGTCATAGTAGTGAGTCTAGAGTGATTTGGACACACATGCGATGGTTATGAGTGAGCGCCACCTAGTCTAGTGTCTACAGGCGGATTACGGAGTGAGGCACCACCTAGTCTAGTGTCTCGAACATGCAGGTGAACTACCACTAGCAGTTAACTAGTCTATCAGTCTTGAATTAAGCGGTGGAATAAAGTGAAGTGAGGGAGGAGATCATGGAATCATGAGTAATGTTGATGTAGGAGCATCGCCAACAAAAAAAGAGGTGGAAATAGTGGAGGCAAAATTAGAGCACCTCAAGCAGCCAAAATTTTAAATGGAGCATCAAAACAAAGGCATGGCGTGTTATTTGAGATATTTTGGAAATGTGTGTATTTAAATACCTTGTTTTGTAAGAGTCAGATCACTTCTGAGAATGGGGATGTTGTAAATTCTTAAAAGTACATGGAATTTACAAAATATGAGTCATCATCTTATATATGCTAATACCTCACATTTATTGTAATAGGACTAAGTAGGTAACAGCTAAAACAACGATGGGATATAATTCAGATAGGAAGAAGAAGAGATCGAGAAGCCACTCCTTAGATAGGTTCTTATATTGTATTGTATGGTATTGTAGAAGTAAGGAGTAAGAAGTGTTGGATGTAACAGTTAGACACAGAGAGTCATAAGACATTGAAGAGCATTAGCTTATGAAAATACTTCATGAATGAATAGAAAAGATGAAGATTTATCCAAATGCTTGGATGATGTTCATTTCAGTGTGTATTTGAACTAATGATATGTTCTCTGTGTGTTTATTTCTCTATGCTTATGTATGTTTATTATATGAACCTGAAGAGTATTAGATAAGTTTCAATTGTTTCTCTTAGGAGTTGGATAAAGGTGCATATTATTCACAAAGGTGTGTCGTGAGTCTAGATTTATTTCAGTGACTTAGGAGGGATACTTGAGAAACTTAGGCCGAATGTTGCAAAAGTACATGAGTCAAAGGTTCAACTAAGTGTTTGGTCGGGACTATGAAGAAGCACAATGAGTGTGTAGTAAGATTTCTTTTGAATAAATATATAAGTCTGAACTTTGTCAAAAGGGTTCTGGATGTAAAGTGCGTTGGAAGGGCCAAAATCCTCTCAGAGGAATCCAAGCAGGAGATAGAAATAAATATTAATTAGAAAGGAAAAATACATTTGAAGGTGAAAAGGGTGATGGTTGATATCCCTTCGGAGGAAGTCAGGGTCAATGACAACCATTAGATCTAGGAGAGTTGCATGAAGGATTTAGCCTTGGAGTCCTTCTAAACTCCTAGTATTTAGGAACAGAAAGTATTTTGAGTGTGAGTTAACTGAAGTCCACACACCAAAGTGAATCCTAGTCGTCGGTATCGAGAAGGGTATGTGGCAACAGATCTGAGAGTTCACAGGGAAGAAATTTGGAGGATTTGTGTAGAGCAAAGTGCAAACTTCATGAAGTCATGAAGGATGAAGTAGATCTGGACCGTTAGATACAAAAGAACACATGGCGGAGATCCGTTTGTTTCAAGGAAAATAACTTTGGTGAAAAGTGCACGTGGAGTGTGCAGAACCATCGAAGTGTGAAGTAGTGAAGTCAATCTAATATGTCGATCTAAGGAGGACAGTCAATAGATCCGACTTCAAAGAAAAGATCAAGAGGAGAAAGTAGAGCATTGACTGGAAGTCGTCTGAAGCTCCAAAAGGTAAGCAACTAAATCCTAGCCATCGATTTTGTGGACGCGTGGTGCCATATCTATTACTTGATAGCGCACTTTGGCGAAAAGTCACTTCGGAGGGGAAAACATAGGGTGAAGGTGAAAAAATCCATGAAGGCCGAAGTTTCGAGATCCATGAAACCATCCATTGGAAAAATCTTGCGTGGTGCTTGATCCATGACTTCATGGAAAATGCCGAGGAAAAGGCTTGAGAAGCATTCAAAACTTCCAGGCGTCGAGATGTCACAGAAGTAAATCTTAGCCATTGGCTATTGAAGGAGTACAGGCCATAGATCTGGTTCGAGTGTGTTCGCTAGTTCATAGTTTGGCGGATTTGGAGTCAGGGTTTGTCAAGAACACCCATTCAGTCCCGAAGTACCGCAGGAACAGAGGTTTAATCCCATGGTTTTGACTAGGGTCATGTGGAGGACTCTATGGGTACTCAGAAACTCATGAAAATGGATTCTGCACCCAAGGATTAGGACTTTGACTTTTGGAGAAGATAGAAGAGGTTCAACACAAAATTGTGAGTTGATTCAGCTCCTGAATTCGAACAATCCTATGGCCGGAGAATTCGTGCAACCACGAGGAAGTAGGGGTATGCATCAAATGTTCTGATAGGTGATGATCCCGAGGACAATGTGCATTAGTTGGTGATATTCCCAATGTTGCATGGTGATAAAACTAATGTGGCATCTAGACTCTACTCTACTGATCGAACTGAATTGTGACCTGAAGAGAATATTCTCGTAAAGGAATATTCTCCCTAAACTTTAGAAGACTAGATAATGACTAATAAAAATAGGAAAACCTTAGGAAGAAAATCCTAGTGTTAATATTATGGTAGGCTGGAATTATTAACCTCAGAACAACAACAACAAGACTAGAATATTCTTGGAAACAGAGAAACCTTAAAATATTGGATAGTAACCCTAGAAGACAAGTGGGATCAAGAGAATAATTAATATTAGGTTATTATCCTCCATAAGAGTGAAGTTCCTAGTTAGTTCACTTGGAGGGACCCCTATAAATAAGAGGCTAGAGCTCATTTTCACATACACTCTCTATTTGCATAGAACAGGTGGTGTACCACTTAAGTTTGGAGAGAATTACAAGCTACAACCTAGAGGCTGCTACAAAAACAACATTCAGTTTTGTCTTGGACTTTCTCTTGGTTATGGTTTGGAATTTCTCTTGGTTAGGGATTGGACTTTCTCTTGGTTATGGTTTGGACTTTGCTTGGCCTTTGGTTATTCTTGCTTGGTGCGCTAGCCTTGGTTAAAGGTACACTACCTTGGTTGGCTATTGATTGCTTCCAATTGTGCAATACATTAGGGTTAAGGTGCTTGAGAATTTGGCCTTTTGTTGTGCCTATGGTTGGGTGACAATATTTCTATATTGTCTACGGTGAAATAAGCACACCTAGTTTTCTAATGGGTTATGGGCCACACTATCGAGATAGTCTAACCTTGGAAGATAGATTGGAATTTATTTTTAAGCTTGCTATGCTGTATTAGCTGCGACTGAATTTTTGATTATCGCATTTTGAAACCTTCTTCCCTTGTGTTCAAGCATACGGTGAAGAATTTGACTAATTCCTTGAAATCCTAATTGTGCCTAGCCTAACACCTCTTGGTACTCTCAGGCTAAAAAGCCTTAGATTTGAATCTTTGGTCAAAGTCAAATTCAATGCAAAGTTGTTGGCAAAGCTTACATGCAGTCCCGAGTCAAAGTCAAAGCTTCTAGTCAAATTGATTTTTTATTCAAAGTTGAAATTTTAGAGTTTCTAGCTTGTTCTAAAAAATTGAATCTTGTGATTGGGTTTCTAATCTCTTCTTGTCAAGATGGTATCTAGTTTCAAATCAGAAGATAAGTTGGATGATGCTACAAATATTTCAAATGTATGCACTTGTATGTGTTATCAAGAAAAGCAGTGAGTGTGTTTGTAGGAAGCGTATTAGAGACTTGTGTTGTAATCTTAGTTCAATGCCTTGCAACAAGAGGAACAAGCTCACCCTCCATATTAGTTGAGGCTTCAGGTTCTAGGCTTGATTAAATTGTTAAGCTTTAAAATTGTGTATATCTAGGGTGATAATTGCTATATTACAAATTGTAGTAGTCTTTGAAAGATTCTATTATTTCTAGATGCACTGAATAATCAATTGCATATGAATACTATTGATATAGATCTTATTGTACTTGTTTTCCTTAAGTTGAACTAACATTTCTTCTAGACAGAATATTTCTGTTTTCTCTTGTTGTTCTTGTTCGAGGGCAGGTACCATTATGAAATATGTTTGGGCATAATTAAATGACTCACAGTTATTAACAGTTAACACAAAATAATAGAGATACAATAAAACTGGTTTTCTATTCCAATAAAGGAAATAAGATGAAGCTGTAAAATACAACAAAAACAAGATTTTTGGAATGGTGGTGGCTTATCTCGAGGGAGATGATGGCTTGTGATCATTCACAGAAGATCATTACAATGAGGCTCTAAAGGCATTTTACAATAAATAGGGGTTTCAAAAACCCTAAACATCCAAAACCTAACCATAGGATATGAAACACCAAAAAGTCCGTGGGCCCGTTTAGGTGGTCCCGATTACATCAACTTCAGGAATTAAGTGGCACGCATATGATATTTGTTTTAAGAGGCATGCGATAGCCAGTTGGAAATCTATAGAATATAATAGTTGCTGAAAATTTTGTGATGAAATTGTTCGATTACAACATACCCAAAAAGCGTCGTTTAGAGACTCAAAATGGCTCCGGAAGTTCGAGACCCGAAAAGCTGCTAAAGAATAGTGAAATTACAAAATTCTGAAGTTGTTGCAGGCAGGTTGAAGAAGAAGAAAGGTGGGTGGCCACCAGTATCCCACTGGATCAATCCCCCCTCCTTAGGAAACATCCATTGTGTTGAGTTCCCCCATCATATGAGAATGTTTTGCTGAAATTGGCCCAGGTGAGCCACTTGCCTTGTAGCAGGAGTTGCCCTGCTTTGTGACCTAGATAAAAATGGATCCTGGAGTTGTGAGAGTGCCCTTGGTATATGTGTCCACAATATGATAACTGGATGTTTATTGTATGTAGTTGGGGTTGAAATATGTTGGTGTTAGTTTTTATACGATCTTTGAGGTGTCCAATAATGGTGAGAGATAAGGGCGAAGGAGGTCCATTGAACCTTTGGTGAAGGCCAAGGAAAAGGAGAATGTTGAGATCAAAATAATTACCCCCCATAGCCTTGTTGATGTATGGCTCATAATGGAGTGGAGTGAAACACATTAAGTCTGTAAAGTTCTTTCTACAAGTGCAACCAAACTTTGTCACCCACTTGAAACTTATGTGACGCAATGCTTCTTGTACATGTCATTGGACTTTTGTAGGATATCATGAACACATTGCTGGCCGGATGTCTTGGATCGCTCAATGAAATAACAGCTTTTCAACCTGGGTTAGAGGAGAGTGCGTGGAAAAGGTGGCTATAGGGAAGTACAACATCTATGGGACCCAGTTTTGGGGCCCAACCCCACCTAAAAAGAAATTTGTGGTCTGGATGGTTGAGCTATGTAGGGTGTTATCATCATAACAATTTTCAGATCATAAGTCCCAGTTTCATAGATTTAGAGAAAAGCCACATCGTTGGAAGTGTGATAGTTTGGAGATAAGGTCTTATACTTAAGCAATGGAAAGAAATACTAAGAGAAGCAAGAGGTGAGATTCAACAGGACCTTGATCCCGGCGACCCGATCAGCGACTAAAAGAAATAGGGAAAGCGTGAAAGATAATTCTCAAGGAGGGACGTGCTACCATGGTTTTGTTCATGGATGCATGGAATCTCTAGAGATACATAGGGGTAAAAATAAGTCTACCTAAAACCGTTTTATCCAACCCCCAATATCGAAAATTCTTTGAGACGCAGTTGTTGTAGATCTTAGGCGATCGAGGATCAATGGCTGCAAGGAAACTCATATCGATGATTATGAAGTAAGAGTTAATCATTGAAGTCTGACTAGGGAAAATGCCATGGTTTCCATTCATGGGCTGTGGCACCTCTACTCCATTATCGGGAAAAAAGTGGTCTACTTAAAATTGTTTTCTCCAATCCCCAATGTCGATAAGAACATATAAAAGGATGATCCCCAACTTTATTTTATGATACTTTGAAACATTCAAACATTCAAAATTTGACGCAAACCATTATTCAAACTCAAGCTCAAAGTTGGATTGAATTCGTGTTTTCTTTACTGCTTAACATGTATTTTTCACAATGGATGCTAATCATGTCATTTTATCCTTGAATGAACAAGACATCACTCTAGAGATGAGTCCCTAATTGATAGGGACTCATATGTATTTGACACAAAAATAACAATCTCACCCATTTCCATGTCCAGATGGAATTTGTTAGACAATGTTGGGAAGCGGATCCCTTTCCTCGGAATGCCTCAAGCCTACATTATCCCTTATGTAGTAGAAGTAGTCTTTCCTTTCCCAGGTTCAGGCTGGTGTACAAAGTAATAATCACGGGGAAGAAAAGAGTTATTTTGAATAAATTAGGGTCAGTGTTTTTATGTGAAATAGACAACCTGTCAATCTGACATACCCTTAGTGTATCAAAGTCCTCCTCCATAGCTTCAGAGCCCTTCGATGAAGAGAAAATGATCACAGTCTACAAAGAATTCCCATCAGAAGTAAAAACCTTGTTTCTTCAAACCATTTTCAAACCTGAACACCATTCGGAAATTTTGTTGTTACCTATCAATGTGAGTGTTATGATCATTGAGGTCCAATGGGCTTGTTCCACCTTAGCTAAATTTTGGGGTTAGATAATGACAAAATCGTAGTAGAAGTCATGTTAGGATTCCTGCTAATCTTTTTTATGTCAGAGTCTCATCAGTCGGTCTGTATTAGTTTTGATAGGTTCATCGCTGATAATATGCATCGACAAATAGTAAATTTTAGTTCATTGAGACACTTTAGATACTACACACACCTGGCGGATGTTCTAAGGTCGAACAAGACCGAATTCCTGGCCTTTCATCTCATTCAGATGTAAAGGATCACCATGCTTTATTTTCATCTCAATAAGATCATGTCGAGGATTACTAGGTCTTATCTTCAACTTAGACTTTATAAGGTTGGAAAGAAGTGAAAGTTTTATAACCAAATCGGCCCAGGTAGAAGATTGGATGTTCATTCAATCTTGTGATATGGGTTGGCCATGGCTATCAGAAGGTTCTTATCTTTTACCGGTCTTTTTGACTCTCAAATTTCTTGCTAGATTTCATCGGACAAAGGATCATTTCAGAAACAAAACACTTTCTAAAAGCACACATGAAAGCATCTAACTTGAAATTTCCTTTCATTGTAGGACCCTTTGTGGTAAAAACAAATCTGTTTACCTTAGATCCAAGCCAAATGTTGGATTACTGAGAGAGAGTGTGAAGATCAATGTGATTGATATAATCCTTTTCTTCAAATATTTATATCAATGTAGAATTATTATCAATATTAGTAAGAAATAAATAATCACACATACATTATGAGTTTTACTTGGAAACCCAAATCGGAGAAAACACAAATTATTTTTCTTATATGTCTTGAAAATTGCATTCATTGGAAGAACCAGCTTCCTTTGTTTCCAAGCGCAGCGTGGGGCCGGAGGATTCAACCCCATAGTTTTTTCATGCTACAACCTGAGGGCTCCAACTCCCCAATTCTATGGCTACAATAATATTGAGAGGGCTACAACCCCCTATGTTCTCCGGCTGGTGGAAGGTGGCTAACCACTGTCTTGCCGATCACGCCACCACAGTAGAAGTAGAATAGTGGAACCACTATCACAATATCACTGTAAGATATAATGTTGTAAACATGTAACAATAAAACTGAACCGTAGCCATTGCATCCAGCGTACACCATAAACAAGTGCATCAACCATGCATAACCTATGTAATCAACTTGTACCATAAAACAAGTGCATCCAACCATGTACCAAGTATGTACCAATCATGTGTCAACTAATCATCAATATGACTCATCAATAATATGTACCAACATCATCAACTTCTGCACCTCATGTATGTACCAACTCATCAACTACTTGTCTCTTCATGTACTCAGCATGTACCTCAACAAAGCCCTCATCAATTTCATCATCAAATCTGGTTGTAGCTTTTTGTAATGAACCTAGTGTTATATGATCACATTCACATAAACCCTACTTAACTTTAACAGGACTAGCATTTTCATCAAACTTTCTTTAGTCTCACATGCCTAGTTTGGATTAGTCAACCATGGCAGAGCAATCATAACTTTGAACACAATGTATAAAGAGATGTAAAACTGATGCAATGTTCTTCAATGTTTTATGCAGGTCTTCAGGTGTCACTACTTGGAGACCTCTCGAGAAAAGGAGGTTATAGCAAAATATATACCTTCCCGAATTCTGAAGCTTATTCTAGAGAGTGACCTTGAAGCGTTCCCCATGAAATATTTGTTGAATTGATATATGACTTAAACTTCATCAAAGAATTTATCCTTCTTCTTGCATTTCGACCTTCTTTTCTTCACCTTCCCTTAGAAATTTGGCATAGATATCCTTGGTTTACCTCAGGACACCTATAGATATTCAATATGCTCAAGTGTGATTAAAATGAGAGCCTTGCCTCTTATTTATACTCTCCAAAGTAGCTTCCTTAAAAACATCTTCTGGTCCTTATTTTCCTTATTTTAGGGTTAACCCACTTCCTAATTTCTCCATTAGGGTGTATTGAAATAATTTCTTTTGTATTCACTTTGAATTATAATACACTCATCACTTCACTTTATTATTTACCTTTTAAAATATCTTAAAACCCTTTGATTCTTTTGACCTTTTGGGGCTTCTAGATGACATATGAGGGGTCCTCCAACTTCATAAGACCATAGCTCTCTCAAACGCAGGAGTTATGTGACATTCTACATACAAAAATGGAATGACATGTACTATCCATATAGAATATTACCTTCAAATATAGAAAATATCATGTAGTTATCCATCAGGCAAACTTGGGTCCATTACCCAAAACATGGGTTCTCAACTTCACATGGTCATAACTCTCACTTCTGAGGGGTTATGTGGCGTTATACATACACGGAAATGGAATGACAACTATCCATCTGGATGGTTTCACATTTCAAGTCATTGTCCTTCATCTCATTATTCCTGATTAATCATGGAGTTATCTTATAAGCGTCTTCCCGTGGCTTTCTACTTAAGGGGACCACTTTGGAGTTCATCCATGGATTACTTCTTATCAACCATGAAAAGAATGTGGGTCGTATTTAGATCAAAACAATGTGGATCCATTACTAAACCTTTTTTACTCTGGGGATTTCTTCGGGGTTGACATCAGTGACAACCAACCTTAATCAACAATCTCCCCTTTGGAATTGATGGAAACACTCTGATGCAGCGGCTGAATGTATCTACTCCCCATGGAACCATACCTTTGTCCTCTACATACGATAAATATGCTCCTTGTTCTCTGCATCTGATAATCTCTCCCCTTTGTCATCAATAGAAAGGGTATGTTTCCATCCAGGGCTGCTACCCCTAACTGAACTATCCTATTATGGTGCTTCCCTAAGTGTACATCTAAGACTATATAAGATAAGCATTCAAAAACAATTCAAAAATCATTCATTTTGGAGTAGAAATAACTCCAAGTCTTTGTGAAGATATTCAAAGGCTTCAGTGGAAGTGGTTTGAGTAAATATGTCTACCACTTATTCTTTTGTGCCCACATACTCAGCTCACGATGTTCTTTTAAGCAACCTATTCCCTAGAAAGTGATACTTGATTGGAATGTGCTTCATCTCTTAGGTACATCACCCGGGTTTTAGATTCTTGATAGCATATTATCACAATATATTGGAATGAATCATCATACTCAACATGTATATTATTATCACAATATATTGGAATGGGCTCATCATACTCAACATGTATATTTGTCAAAGTTTGTTTCATCCAAAGAACCTGTGTACAACATGCTATTGCTGGAATATACTCTGCCTCGGCTGTAGATAGAGATATTGATGATTGTTTCTTTCTTAGCCATGATACCAAACACTCACCTAAGTAGAACTCTACTCCACTGGTGCTTTGTCGGTCATCAATACAACCTTCCCAATTTGCATCTGTGTAGGCAATAAGTGATAGATCTTTTCCTTTTGGATACCATAATCCAAATTCTTCTGTTCCGTTGAGATATATGAAGATCCTCTTTACTACTAATACATGTGATTCCTTTGGTGCTACTTGAAATCGTTCCACCTATCCAACTGCCTGCATTACATCTGGTCTGGATGTTGTCACATATAGTAGGCTGCCAATCATTGACCTGTATTGCCTCTAATCTATAGACTTCGAATCATCATATTTACTCAACTTACAACTGGTTTGCATGGGAGTGATAACTGGTTTGGAATCTTCCATTCCGAACCTCTTTAGAATTTCTATGATATATTTGGTTTGATAAATAAAAATTCCTTGGTTGCTTTGATGTATCTGAAGTCCCAGAAAGAAGGATAGTTCTCCAAGTAATGACATTTCAGATTCATTCTGCACGTCTTTTGCAAATTTCTGGCTTAACCTGTCATCATCACTACCAAAAATAATATCATCAACATAAAATTCAATTAATAAAATATTACCTTGACTTACCTTGATGTAGAGGTTGTTGTCTGCACTTCCTTTTCTAAACCCTGCCTGTTGCAGATACTTATCTAGTCTGGAGTACCATGCTCTAGGAGCCTGTTTTAGATCATACAAGACCTTATTTAATTTACACACATAGTTTGTGTTCTCTGATAGCTAAAATCCTTCTGGTTGTTGAATGTAGATTTCTTCTTCAAGTTCCCCACTTAGAAAAGCTATTTTTACGTCCATCTGATATACTTTAACATTTTGGAGCATGCATAAGCTAAAAGAAAATGGATTGCTTCCATTTTGGCAACTGGGGCAAATGTCTCTTCAAAGTTGATTCCTTCAATCTATGCATATCCTTTACATTACAATCTAGCTTTGTTCCTTGTAACCTGTCCATCTTCATTCAATTTATTCCTGAAAACCCATTTTGTGTTGATCACATTCTTATTATTTGGTCTTGGAACCAATTCCCAAGTGTCATTTTTCTCTATTTCATCCAATTCTTCATCCATGGCCTTATTCCAAAATTCATCATTGATGGCTTCTTCAAAAAAGTTTGGTTTAATTGTAGATAAGAGTTCTAGGTGTGTTTGTTCCAGTGAATGGATTTTTCTTCTAGTCTCAACCCCTGCATCTTTGTTTCCAATAATCTGATCTGAAGGATGATTCTTCTGTACTCGTTTGCTAGGTGTCTTTGGAGATACTTGATTAACTTGCTCTTCTGGTTCTGTCGGATTCTCTTCATCTTCATCTTCATCTTCGTCTTCTACTTCTTTTTCATCTTCTTCTTCGAAAAGTTGTTCCATTGATTTGTTTTCTTCTTCCTTTGATTCTGGTCTACTTGTTTCATCAATTGTTACATTGGTTCTTTCCACAACTTTGTTTAATCTTAGATTGTAACACTTGTATGCTTTCCTTGTACTTGAGTAACCAACAAGGATTCCTTTGTCCACACGAGATTCAAACTTTCCCATTCCACCTTCTTCTCTTTTGATGTAGCATTTTCTTCCAAAATCTCTGAAGTGCTTCACATTTGCTAGTCTTCCTTTCCATAGCTCGTAGGGAGTTTTATCCGTGTTGTTTCTGAGCATTACTATGTTTTGAATGTGAACTGCTATACACACTACCTCTGTCCAAAATATAGCTTTCAACTTTGAATCCATTATCATTGTTCGAGCCATTTCTTGTACTGTCTTGTTCTTTCTTTCAACAACTCCATTATGTTGAGGTGTCCTAGCGAGGGAGAAATTCCATTTTATTCCATGATTGCCACAGTAGTCCATAAATTCCTTTGAGGTGAATTCTCCTCCATTTTCTGATATTAAGCATTTGATTCTTGAATCCATCTCATTTCAACCATTTCCTTGTAGATATTGAATTTTTCAAAAGCTTCTGACTTGTTCTTGAGAAAGCAAACTGTATTCATTCTTGTATAATCATCAACTAATAACATAAAGCATCTCTCACCTTTTAAGTCTTTTGTTGTAGTTTGTCCAACTAGATTAGTATGTATAATTTCCAGTGGTTTTATTGTTGAATATTCCTTTGATTTGAACCTGGTCTTTGTTTGCTTTCCTTGTTGGCAATGCTTGCATAAAGTGTTGGTTGGTTTCGTGATCTCAGACATTTCTCTGACTGCTTCTCTTTTGCTGATTTTGACAAGGTTATCAAAATGAATGTGACCCATTCTTCTATGCCATAGCCAACTTTCATCTTCCTTTCCTAGACAACACTTTTCATTTCCAATTTCGCTTAACACATATATGTTGCTTGAAGTTCTTGCAGCTGTAGCGACCAATTTCCTTGAACCTTCTTTTCTTATATCACACTTTTGTGAATTGAAAGTAACTTTATGACCTTGGTAACACATTTGACTCACATTTAAAAGATTATGTTTCATATATTCTACTAGTAGAACATTTTCTATCTTTTCATTCTTGTTCCCAATTCGGACTGTGCCTTTTCCAATGATTTTGGCTGAATCATCATTTTCGAAGGACACTGATCCATCTCTTTCCTTTCGTAATGTAAGAAACTTGTCTCTATCACTTGTCTTGTGTTTTGAACATCCACTGTCAACATACCAACCACATTTTTTCTGTTTATCTTGTAGAGCAACTGTGCATTCTTCATTGCTATACTGATCTTGCTTTCTTATCCATGTCATTTTTTGAGGTTCTTGTTTGTGACTCTGTTGAGGTTCTTTAGGAGGGACTATCATTCTGCAATTTTTGGCCATGTGTCCAAAATTGTTA
>SNQJ01S0123156.1:0-12001 GCA_010110895.2 Picea sitchensis | reverse complement strand
TGGGCAAGCGGGAAAAGAATACTTGGAAGCGCCCAGGACTACAGTACAAACGGTGAGCTTCGACAAGCTAAGGATGAGGTATTTTTCAGTGATATTTTGTTATTGATATTTTGAGTATACTTATGTTTTAAGTTCTTAAATCTCAAAGTTAGCCTACTACTTATTTTATCATGTTATTAGATTTATCATTGAGCAAATGTGGAATAATTGTGTAAATGAAAATGAAATGAAATTATGTTAAAGCAAATTTTTTATTGTGTATGTTTAATGGAAGATTAATAGTTTAACATCATGTTTGGGTGTTACATTTTGGAAATTTGCAGAATCCAATATTTTTCTTATAAACAAAGTTGCAGAACCGTAGCCATGGAAGATGAGTATATTCACAATAACCCTTGAGATATGGAAAAAGAAAGATTTGCGAGGGTGAAAGATAAATTTTTTGATATCTCTCGCAATATGTCCCTCCTCATGGTAGCTCTAGCAATAAATCACATACCATTTGAGGAGGTTGGAGGCTCTAACTCAGAGATCAGATCAGAGGGGAAACCGAGAGAAAATGAAGACCCAGAAAAGGAGTCAAGGAAAGATCTTGAGAAAGAGTATCCAATTTCTAGTGTCATTACCCCTTCGAATTCCTTATTTAAAATGGCAGCGAAAGTCAATATCAAGTCATACCAAGGTGAGATCGATGCAGTAAATTTGAATCATTGGTTGCAACACTTAGAGGTTTATTTCAATGTCCACCATATAGAGGAAGGTAAGAATATTTTTTTTTCTATACTGAAATTAGAGGGCCATGAATTAACCTAATGGGTCCCATTTCTACCCTATTGGGTATGTAGAGGACTAATGGATCCATTAACATTACTTCAAGGAAATATAGGGGAAGAGTGTGCCACCAAATTCAAGAATATGGCTATTATGTTGGGTATCTATCCTAAGAACCTAGATGTACTCCTCAAGTATTTGGGGGGTCTACATAGACATTTGTGAAAGAAAGTGATTATATTCAAGCCTAGGGTAGTTGCTGAGGATTTTGTACAAGCATAGTATATGGAAAATATAGACCCAAAAAAAGGAAATCCAAGTGATTCCAAAAACAAAGAGCACCAAGATGCTTCCAAGGAAGGAAAGAAGAAGTGGAAAGGGAAAGAGAAGAAGATGAAAACCATTGCACATCAACACAAGGATCCAAGTAACCACTATAACCATCTAAATTTAAATGGTCACACTAAAGAAAAGGGTTTGGAAACTACATCCAGAGTTGAACCCTAAGAACTATAAGAAGGATTCCAAAAAGAAGAACCTTCTAGCCACAAATTCAAGCAATCGGGTAGAGAGTAGCTCTAATGTGAATGAGAATATTTCCTACACTTCAGTGCATAAGGAGAGAAATATGAGTAGCCTTCAACAAAAGGAAGTGAAGGATATGACAAAACTCTTCCATATCAATATCTAGGTCAAGAATATGAAAGTAGACACTCTATTCAATTCTGGTTCACAGGCCAATCTCATAGCAACCAATCTAGTAAACAAGCTTGGGTTGGAGGTTCATGATCATCTAATCCCATACCCATTGGGATGGGTGAACAAGGATGCATAAATAAAGTCCAATAAATAATGTAATATCAAATTTGTTGTAAGTGTAGATTTTATTGATGAAGTGGATTTGGACGTAGTACCCCTTGACGTGTGTGGTGTAGTGTTTGGAATCCCTTACATGTATACAAGAGATGTGATATTTATGCAGAGATAAAACCAATACTTCTTGATCAAGGATAGGATGTCTTACATCATCAATGCACACAAAGGTAAATTGTAGATCTCACTAGTAAGTGAAAACCAAGCGAAAAATTTGATTAGTTCTAGTAAGAAATATGTGTTTCTTTTCTTAAGAGGGAAACATACATGTGATAAATTGGTAAGGGTAAAGGAATCTTTGGAGGGATGTATTAAAGACAAAATAAAATAGTTGGAGGAGTTTCTACAGAAACACAAAGGAGTGTTCTAGGAGCCTAAAGGGATACCACCTAAGAGGGAAGTGAAGCGCAAGATATAGTTGTTTCCCGACTCCCCATTACCAAATATTAGGTTGTATAAACAATATAGTTTGGAAGAATATCAAGTGAAGAAGCAATTGCAATAGTTACTGGAACATGGAGTGATTCAACCAAGAATTTCATATTGCAATTGGTACCCCCAAGGCACCAATTCTTGAGTATAATCTTGTTCAAAGATATGTAGTTGATACAAAACCACCAAGTCCCATATTTATTGGGTCTCCTTGAAGGGTCATCGTACCATTCATGTATATACTTATCACTTTCCATACTTCTTCCCTTTCGTTTCCTCGTCTTTTGGGTTATCAAACATATTGACCCAAGAAGGGATTGTACCTCATTTCATGGGAAGAAGGGGTTGAAGGACTAGAGGCTTGTAGTTGGAAAAAGATCAAATCCAAATATTAATCCTCTAGATTCTCTCCCTAATTGTACTGATAGTAATGAAATGCTTCTCCACAAAATTAAAGGACTTGTAAAATAAAACACATAACTAATAAATGTCCCACTTGTTGAGGGAATGCATTGCGGTGTCTTTTAATTTCCTTGTACATGGCACTCGATGTTTTCTAGCCTCAAGTGGCATTGCAATACTCTTTATTTTCCCTTGCATATAGTACCTAATGTTCAGACCTTAATCAATTAATGGAAAACAAAAGGGCTTGGAAAAAGGTTACATTGAAAACAAGGATTGAACACACCCTCTAAAAAGGCACCCATAAATGAGACAATATGATACTTTGTATGTCAATAAACCCCATGCCCAAAAGTTACACTCCCATCCACTTCATACTCTTGTACATGACTTAGTGAGGGTATTCTTGGGAAACAATCCTTGACTTAGGGAATGATCTACCCAATAGGGCACCTTGACAACCCTCCCATACTTAAATTTGGCAAGTTGTATAAGGTCTTTGAGAATTTTTTTATTTTGAAAAGGAGGGATTTGATGCACATGTTTGGGTAGTTCTTTTATTAGATATGGATTACTTGTATGATAATTATGACTTGTGGACCCTTGGAGGGAAATTGTTTTTTCCTTTGTAGGGCCTTTCCAGGTGGAAGTCCTATCATGGAGGAACAAGGTTGCTTGGACCTTCATTGGGGCATGAAGCCCACATGTTGGATGATGCACCCCCTTTTATTGGACACATGGGAGGGATAAAACTGCCTTTGGAGGCACTTGTAAATCATGAGACTATTA
Source organism: Picea sitchensis (assembly GCA_010110895.2). Lineage (NCBI taxonomy): Eukaryota > Viridiplantae > Streptophyta > Pinopsida > Pinales > Pinaceae > Picea > Picea sitchensis. The sequence continues at coordinate 8,734 of SNQJ01S0123156.1, read as the reverse complement.
TGTTACATCTCCTTGCACCCCAATATTGGCCTTGGCCTTAAACGTCACATTGTATGCCCTAGACGTCACATGGGATTAGGATTTTGATGGGGTTCTCACGGTTGATGGTGACGTGCCATGGTTTGATGGAGAGAGAGAGAGACACTTGGCATGCACTAAAGAACTTAGTGGCATGGTTTATGTCCTTTGGAGGCCCAACTTTCTTCATAAAAGGCCAAAACGTCTCTCTTGGAGGCCTAGCGTCACCCTTTAGGGAATGACGCCACCCTTAAAAGGGATTTTACTTTATGTGTTCTTTAATTTTAAGTTGTAAATGGAAAATAGAGGAGGTCGTTCTCCCTAATTTTTGACAATTTAAAAGGTGGACAAATGGGTTTTAGATGACCTCATATAAATATAGGTCGCCCCATTGTCATTTTAATGGAACACTCACTTGGAAATTACATACTCGTGGCTGACATTTTCACCCTACTTGAGCAAGGCACACTATCTCTTTTTGATTATTTGTGGATACTAATACTTGTCTATTAGAGGAATAAGTTATGAGATATCTATGATTGCTTGTGTATTTTCTATTGTGGTGAAATATTCTTTGTAAAGAATGGTTTATCTTGCTATCTCTTGATCTAGGTAAGGAATTTATGCTATTGTGTTGTTTCTTCTTGGTTGTAAGGTTTATTTTTTTAAACTCTTGGAGGAGTATAAAGAAATACACCCTCCACCAAGATCTATCATTATTGTCATTGAATAATCTATTTTGCAAAGGTTTCTTCAAGGAGTAAAACGACTTACAACATAGTTACCAACTTAACGAGAACTCTACAGAGTTCTCACTTTTTTGGGGGTCCAATTTTTACCCCGTTTTTTAAAATGATGCTATCGGTAGCACCCCCCTTTCATTTTTAGGTGGTTTTTTTGATATTTTAAATTTTTAGATCCATAATGTTTCCACATTAATTTTTTTTAAATGCTTATTTTTCATCTATTTTCAATTGTTTTCTAAATTTGTTTTTTATTCAACAATGTTTTTAGTCATTTTTTCATGCTTCTTTCAATCTTAAAAATACTTTTTATCATTTACTTTTTTGAAGTTACGTTTTTTCATATAATTTTGTCTCCTTAATTAATTTATTTTTCCACACTTTTTAAATATAGTGAAAACATCATTTTTAACGCATTGTTTACCTTTACTTCAATACATCGAAAATATTTAGCAAAACAATACACATTTTATAGCCATATATAATAAAAAAACCTATATATTTTGGTACATATTCCTTAAAATAACATGTCAAATAAAACATTTGTATGGACATAATTGAACAACAAAAAAGTCAAAATTGTATAAAAAAATTATCATTTTCTTTCATATTTTTATACATTTGAAGTAAAAAATGAAAACATTTAATAAATTTTTCCAATGTATAGTGATTCACATACAAAAAAAAAACAAAAAAACAATAAAAAAATTCATCACAAAACAACAATAGATACATCTTTATTCTTATTTTAAAATCTGAAAATCAAAACATTACAGTTATAGCTTATAAAAAATTTGCAAAATTGAGCATCGTCTTCACAAACATATTTAAACTAATCAAAACTATCATATATCTCATATTCATCATTCTCAACAGACACATTATCATCTTCTTCGACGTCATTTTGTGCTTCCATTGTGTCATTTTGTTCTTCCAATGGTTCTTTGATATCCGCAAGTTCTCCAAAGTGATCATTTCCAATCATTCCTCCGAATGGTACTTGAGGTTCCTTTTACAATTTTTCCACCTTTTATTCACTAAAATATCATTTTCTCAAGCCAAATTATTTCATTTCATCTGAAAGAGATGGAATAGCATTAATTCTTTGTTGAATAAAACTGCATTGCATCGGGTCACTTTAAATGGCTATGCAATTCCTTCCTTTATGTAGGCAACACACTAATGTTGCACGTAATCACCAAATACAAAATAAATAATGAAGTTAGATATTGTAAAAAGACATAAATTAAAAAAAATATAATATTGAAGTATGATTTCATAAATATTAGATCATAATTCTTACTTGAACCCGAGAACAAATCCAAAACCCAATTTCCTTCATTTGGAAAACTATCTATAAGATAATTAATCAATTCTTGTGATTTTTGATAAATGTTAACCATCTCTCCTTTCAAATCTTTTTCTTTATATGTTATCTTTCTAACCACAACATTGTATACCAATATACTACTAGGATTCTCTCCATCCTTTGCATTGACAAGAATAGAATTATAAGAATCATCTTTTGTTCAGGTTGCAAGATGTATACTCTCAAAATCACGTTTAAATGATTCTTTATTGGAGCTCTTAATGTTAGGCTTGTACCTATAACATAAATAAGTGGAAATTCAATTAACTTGTGAATTAATAAAATTGTTTTCTAATTTTAATTGCTAAACATACACTTTCAATATCTTACCAAATAAATTGCATCCTTGTATTTTCTTTCCCCTTGAAGCTTGATTGTACTAATCCTTGTTGTTTGTCTGAATGAAAAACTAGAAATCTCCAAAATGGTGACGTTGTAACTTATGTATATCCTATTAGCACTCTGTAATTTGCCCAAGGATTTGGAGGTAGTCACAGAGGAAACATCAAAACCACTTCGAGTCTTGGATCTAGCTCTCCAAGACTCAGAGAGGGATCTCTCTATCTGATATAGCTTTATTTGGAATAGGATATTAGACTAGCTATACTCTACATGGGTTTGTTTTTTATTTGAGGTGTTTGGCTGAATGACTGCTTTAGAATCCCATTGGGCTATGGGGTCTGTGGTAAGTTTGAAATTAAACATAGGTCTATAAGGTATTTTCATAGGGAAAGGTAATGAAAACATTGGATCCTTTAGAAATAAAATGATGTAGAGAAGGAACAGACGATATAGTCAACTACAACAAAAAAGCATTCAAGAATTTCTTTATTGTAGTATCAGAGGAAAACATTTAGATTTTCAAAAGAACTGCACAGAGTATCAGAGATAAATTATGCATTAAAACTCCTTTTGAAAATTAGAAAGAGAGAAACATAATGAATACTGAGTAGAATCATATTCAATGAAGAAATAAAACTTCACCAATCGTCGACATACAGGAATCCTGTGAAAAAGTCCCTTTGTATTCCTGATGAATCAGAAAAATACTACAGAGAATAGCCTTCCTGGGCGCAAGAATCAACAACCATTTTACATTAAAATCATATGAATAAATAGGAGAGTCCCCCCCTCAAGTTTCAGAAGTCGGATTCAACCACCTTGGCCAAAAATAGAAATACAAATCCCTAAAAATCTTGAATTGTCTGCCATGAAAGACATGTTGAATTTCTGCGAAAAAGGGGCCCATTTAGACATTTGTTTCTCTTCAATGCTAACACATGATAAACACCTGAAGGAGGTTATTATAGATGATATTGTATGGATAAAAAACCTCTTTCAGTTTCTTCAATTTCATCTCCATCTCACCGAAACAACTCTCGCAAAAAGAGTACTGAAACAAAAGAACCGAAAATCCGAAAAATGAGGTTGAAAGATAGCTTCAATTATCCCAGATGGTGGAACTTGTGCAAAAAATGAGAGAGGTTTTTGTTCTTAATCCCGTTATGGAGAAAAAAATCTATCGTTTTTTCAAAATTCATTTTCATTTTCCCGGAAAAGAACTAGTCAAATGGAAAAAATGACGGTTTTGAGTTTTTGGGGGAGGGCGGTTTTGGCGATGGTAAGTGGTATGTCAGATGGATGGTAAGAAGTAAGTGGTATGGAGCAGAGGAGGTCTGATGAAATGTATTGATGACATGTTAGGGCAGGGCCCGCTAGGAAAACTGTCTCATTCTGAATCCCCCCCCCACCATTAAAGGAAGAATGGTCAAGGGGGTATGGAATCACTTGTAGACCATCCATCTGTGTGCTGTCAGGATGATCGTAGATCTGTGCGCACTTGTTAATTACCATTCTAGACCCCCCCCCACCATTAAAAACATAATGGTCGAGGGCATCCTAAATCCACTGCCAGCCGTTGATCTACGCGACGCTAGGTCAGTTGTCGATCTAAGCGCGTTCTTTATTCTTGAGACGCGAAGGAAGAAAAAACTTAGGTTTAGTGATTTTTGTGAGTTTTGTGCACTGCTTCCTTTGATTTTGTCACCATGGGGTTAGGAAACAAAACTCCACATCAAAATCATGAGTTTTCTTTTCTTTTTCTTGAAAATAATTTGTAGAAATGAAATATTATTTGCAAGCCAAAATACATCCAGAGTGAAACTTTTCTAATCACCAAATGATCCTATGAATTATAGGGTTATAACAACAGCTCCACCTGGGGATGGAAGCTCTTTTGGGAGGTTTCAAGAGACATTGAACTTTGAACATGCATACCGGTGCTTTATTCATTGGGTTGATCCAAAAATCTTATTCTACAACCTGTACCTATTTAGGTCTTTCAAATGAACACTGCTGAAAAAGAGATGCTCAGAATGTTGAGCTTATTCACATTCTCCTACCTACCCTACTACAATCACTACTCAGCTAGGTAATGGAAAAATGCCAATGAAGCCAATCCAACAGTTGATCTAATAACTGTATTCTTCCATTGTCTTTGATAAAACTCTGAATAAGTCTATTACTCGTGCTTGAGAGTAATTTCCAGCCCGGTCTTCACCACAGAAGATTTTATAAACATGAACAATATAAAAAATACTAGAAATGGAAAAGGATCCTGTATTGAAATATTTCTCCATATAAATAGCCACTAGATCAAGATAGACTTGACTTATTACTAGATATTTAAATTCAACCAACTCAACATCATGATTTGATGTTGTAGTTATGTTATTTGCGTTCTTATGCACTTCCTGACATGACTGCAACTTTTATGATGCATTGTGAAATGATACTTCTGTTGAACACATCCCTGTAGTTGATTGTTGGATAATATCCATATCATAATAGCCTTTCAACCTATAGCTGGATGATGGAAAATGGATTTGACAACACTAGTCATCCAACACATCAGATATTGGATCCTATAGAAATTGAAATGACTGCTGCATTGGTTCCACTGAAACTTCTTGATTTTCTGTGTGTTTATCCTTTAGCATATACTCAAAATTATTTTTCAAAAATTGAAATGAATCAAAGCATAATGGTACAGAGTTATTTTGGGTTAACTCATAATTTGTCTCAGGCTTTAAGCTTTCATCTGGAATTTGAAAATCAAAGTAGGTCAAGGGATATAATTATGGGTTTAGAATAGCCTCCATATCAAAAATGGAATCTTCACCTAGTTGATAAGAACATTCTCCCTCTCTACTATTGACAACTTGCTTACAATTTCCTCTCAAAAATTGAAAAGAAGAGAAACATGAGGGCAAAGATTTTTCCCTTTCTCTAAAATTTTCTGCATTTTCCTCATCGCTGTCATGTTTATTGTGTAAAGGTTGATTGTCATATCCGAGATGTAACTGATATTCTTCCTGCCAATGACATGATGATGATTTCTTTGAATAGTCCACATGTATTTCAGCCTCATGCTCACCATCATACTGATTACACTTGGGTAGATGGTCCAAGTAAGGAATTTCATCAAACATGCACATCATATCAGTTGGTTGTTCCTCTGCAAGTTGAGATGGAGCTTCATCTTTGACTACATCGTGAATTGAATACATGAAAGAATCACTATCCAAACCATGGTACCAAGGGTGAGCTGCAACATGTTTGGGGACAATGACCCTTTCCTTCTCTGAAATCAATGGAACATTATGTCTTTGAACATCGATTTTTTCTCTTATGCCAATCCTGTGCAACATTTATTCCATGGTGCTGGCTAGAATGTCCAGTTTAGCTTCTGAATATTTTAGCTGCCCCTTTTCTTTGTTCTTTACCTTTGAACTTTTGATCAACAAGTTGGCTTCCACATAAATTGCAATGTTCTGCATTTCTTCGAGAGTTGCAGTGTTCCTTTCTCTTAGTCGGAATGTCATCTCAGGATCGAAGGCATCTAGGAAATGCAAGTGAGATGATCCTGGGGGTGGCCTTATATTAGTAGGAATTACATGATATACCTTATTAAACCTTGCTGAAAACTATTGTACTATTTCCCCTGGCTATCTTTTCAAATGGTCATATTCTTCTAGGATGAGGAAAACATTTCCCATGATCACCCACCTATCTAAGAAAACTTGCATGAACTGATGAAAATTTCTTATGCTTGCAGCTGGAAGGTTTTTAAACCAATTTTTAACTTTTCCTTGCAAAGACAAGGAAAACATCCTGATATAGACACCGCCATCTTCAACCTCATAAAGGTCAAGGAAATATTCAAAACTCTATATGTGTTTTTCAGCAGTGATATTGGCATTCTCTCCATCAAACCTGAGAAGGTTTTTGCTATAATTGGCAGGGAAGTCATGGAGAATAGGAGGTAAAGAGAGAGGTTTGTATCTCTCTGGGACCTTTGCAGATATAGGAGGTAAAGCAATTGGCTTATAACTATCTGGAATTTCGAACTGTAACTCTAGGATATTTACATAAGTGTTAGAGATATTGATAGTTGTGGGGAATAAAGTAGGAGGCTTATGTCTGTTAAGGCTTTATATAGGTGTAGGAGTGTGTTCCATAGATATGGGAATGGGCTCAATCCTTTGAGGTTCATCAGGATGAAAATAATCATCCTGAATTTCAACAATATACTCTGGACCAGGATCATGATAAGAGAGAAAGTAATTGCAGATGAAACCAACAATATCATGAATACAATTTGAGCTTGAGTACCTGGTATTTCTAGGCTTCTTGGTCATGATTAAGGTTCTTTCTCCAATGGAGTATTTGAGTTGGAAATTTCTGGAGTTGGTTGGAGTTTCTAGGTGAATGATCTCAGCCTTCTTGTGTCTGGTCACTATCCACCATCAGTGATCTAAAAATGAAGAAGACTTGTATTCTTGAAATTATTTGCAATATTTAATTCATGTGTTAAAGTGAAAATGGATCAATTTTGAAACACAACTTTAATAGAATTTACTCATTCAATATGCATGTAAACAACAACAATAAACAGTGAACATAAAACACATAGCACAACAAATGATAAAGGAGTTCACCCCTCTCTTGGGCTACATCTCCTGGTCTAGCTTCCAATGGATATTTTGTATTATGTGCTCAATGTTCTCAAATATGTGCTTTACAATGATCAAAATTCCAAATAGATGGCTCCAATGGCTTCATAACATCCAAAAACCCCTAGCTGGGCTTTTTCGGCACCTCGTTTGGCCAATAATTGAAGAAGATAGGCTTCCTGGAAGTTCCCCTTCAAACTTGTTGTCTCTGGATCGCCAAATTGCACCCTTGTTACCTCAACCTAGCCCCCACACGCATTTATGTGGAAAAACCCAACATCGGGCGCAATCACACAACTGGTGCGAACTATAGGACAGTTACGCATCGGCCCCTAACCGTCTAAGACCGAGGGCATATGAAGCACCATATGACCGCTTGCTAATATATAAAGGGCCAAAGTTTAAAACGGTTAGAAAAGGCACGCCATGGTCACATCGTATATCCATACGACCAGGGCTCATATGAAAAGGCTATATAATAAATGGTCGGAGGGCGTGCATATGGTAACGATGGTTACATTGTATACACACGGGACCGGGGGCCGGAGCTAAGCCACGGCCCGGTCCACGCCCCAACATACAATATATTTCAATTTAAATATAATGTTTTTCATATATATAACAAGGCACATACAGTGGCACACCAGTTGGGAGGCCCTTCCCAAGTCTCTCCCCCTGTCCGGAGGTCGCGGGGTCGAGTCCTTCCTTTTGCACAAATTTTAAACCAATATATAGGTGACACGTGTCGGCCATTGATTAGGCCACATGTCACCATCCCATTCACTGCAAACAAGCCACGTCATATGCCAATTGTCCACACAACTTCCTGCCATGTGTCGTACGTCCCTGCCATGTGCCATATGGTCTGCCACGTTAGCATCTGTACATACTATACAGTCAACATCCCTTTTTTTTTCTGTTTGTTGTTTTGAACAGAACGCAATATCTCTCTCTTTCGACATCCGTTTGAACCCAAACGAGTTGTGTTGGGTTCATGACGATGATTCCAAGCACTTTGAATTTTGAGAAAAAATTGATCCCCTGGATCACTGTTACACATTATTTTCGTCATCCCTATGATCGTTAATGATGTAAACCTATATGTTGCCTTCAGAGGGGTCAGTGGTCTGAGTTCCTAAAGAGAGAAGGGAGAAGAACTTCTCCTGAGAAAAGAAATTGCTTTTTCCTATGTAAAAACCTTATAAAAAGGGAAGTTCGCAGGTTGCTATATAGGGAGGGTGCGAGAATGACCCATTCTCGCAGGTTGCACTATAGCCAGGGTGCGAGGTGTTCGCAAGTTGCTCTATAGCTAGGGTGCGAGAATTCCAGCATGTGGGAAAAATGAGTGTTTTCCCGAATCTTCTAGAAGGAGAAGCTTCTATGGTGAGGTGGCATCCGAATGGTTTGGATCTTACTTGCTTTCATGATTTAGTGGGATCATCCTAACCTCCTCACCTTATCCTCTTCAAATTATAAAAGGAGAGGAGTTCTCATGGAGAAAGTTAGCTTTTGTGAGCTTGGGTTAGCTTTGTTGGTTCTTGAGCTTGTTAGCTTTGGCTCGGTTGGAGTGGCTTTGAGATTTGCTTTGT